>VDFB02233346.1:0-15308 GCA_007258455.2 Sequoia sempervirens | reverse complement strand
GGTCTTTCATGGTGTCAAAATTTTCCTTGGGTTAGTGGTTTTAGCTTTATTTTCATATAAAACCCTTATGTTTATTTTACACCTTGGTTGGGATCTATTTCGATGTTACTTTTTGAGGGGTTTTTAAATGACTTATGTCCTATCATTCCATCTAGGTTGAGTCCCTTTGTTTTAATATTTTATTTCCTCTGTAGGGTTTTATTTTCCTAAGCCTTGGTTGGCCCCATGTTTCATCATTTAAAAACAACTTATGTCATTGTTTACCATCCTCCTAGTGATGTCCCCTTGTCCTTTTAATAAATTTTTTGTTTTGCAGAAGGGTGAAGTTTGTGTGACTATTGATCAACTATCGTTTGATCTCAGCCGCTCCCCGCCATCCCGTGATGACCCCACCACATTGCTTTGGTTGATCGAGATATCACGGGCGGGCGCCATGTGTCCTATCTGGTGAGGTTGAAGGTGATAAGTTTGGTTGACCATCAATCAATTGCCATCAGATCTTAATGGTTTCCTTCCATCGTGTGACCAAAAGTTGTAAGGTTTTTACTGATCGCGATATCATGGGCGGGTGCCACGTGTCTCATCTGATGAAGTCGAAGGAATGAAGGAAATATTGTGGAAAATTAATCTGGCATTAATACATTAAAAGGCAGGTTACTAAAGTGTTCTTGAGGTGCACATGTTTTAAATCAGTGGATATGTTATAATCTTGATGAAAAAGTTGCTTGACAGTTAATTAGAAGGCTAACGACTGTGTTGAAGGAAAAAGATCACTAATGCTCAAGATCTACGGTTTCCTGCCATCACGTGATCCAAAGTTGCAGGATCTTTACTGATTGTGATATCGCGGGCGACCACCACGTGGATGGCTAAAATTTAAATTTGCATCAAATATGGTTGGAGCTGTTCCCACAGCACGCGAGTGAGCTTTAATGGCGGATGAGACATTTGATGGCATGATTTGATCAAGATAAAATTAATTCTCCTATTTTATTTGTATCACAAAGCATTCAAGTATTTTTCAAAGCAGTTTCAGAGCCAAAAGTGAAGTTGTGAATCTCTACAGCTAGAATTTGGGACTTCTGCAAACAAATCCGTGAGTTAATTTTTGTGCTTTCCGATCATTCTACACTTCAATTTGGGAAAAGATTTGTTATGCTTGTCATTGAGCTTGTTGATAAACGTGTTAGGGCGATAGTTTAATTATAGTTTTAAGAAATTGTAGTGTTTTGTTTTGTAATTTCCTGTCTCTAGTTAGTCCTAGCTATTCGAAGTGTGAAATTGTAAAAAGACCCTAGTTTGTCCAAGATGGCACCGCCAAAGCAACATTTTGGCCAAGTTGACTATTTAAAAAGAAACATGTACGATGATTTCTTGGATCAATTGCCCTACTCAACAAATGATAGGAAGAAGGGATGGGTTCTAATGCGAGGGAAAATCCTAGGGGAAGGGTTAGTATATAATTGCTCTAACATTATCGATGCTAGGGTTCCTCTCACAGACTTGGAAATGTTCAGATTATGGTATGGATAGAGGAATTTTCCTCACCCCTTTTCAAATGGCTGGATGTATGATTTGAGAAAAATGGTGGTCCCAAACATGTTCCCTAACATAGATTTACTCAGGACAGTGGCTACAAGATATGACCCTATCACACAGGTAATCAGTGATAATGATGGAAAGGTTTTGTTGAGCGTTAATAGAGAAGAGGTCCAACAGATTTTTGAATTGAGTGAACCGAGTGAAGACTTGGTTCCTATCAATCTTGAGGAAATGAAGCAGGAATATGAAAAGTTGAAGTCTCTTTTTAGAGCTAAGTTGCTTCCACCTCATCTAGCTAGGGCAGGAGGTTCATGATTTCATATCAGTCCTAGTGACCAAGAACCTTTCAGATTAAATTGTTTTGTAAATCATTTCTTGGCCACTTTCTATTCATTGTGTCAGATTTTGGGTTTCAGTCCTGGTGTGGTGATGCCTATTGCATACTTGTTCATGGGGGTGCAAATACAACACCCTAACTTCTCTGTGACATATGACTTTTCTTCTTTCTTGGCTAAGAGGATACATGAAGGGTTGTTAAAGTTGCAGAAAAATGATACCGACACTCAATTCTTCTAGTATTCTATGCTGATGCATATGTTCTTGTTCAAGAATGCTAACTTTTTATCTAAAAAGATGGAATTAAGGCAATCGGTTGATGGAGAAAGATTGCCAGTACAATTATGGGCTGCAGATTTATCTTGCAATAAGGAAAGCACTAGTTATGTGCAATTTGATAATTTTTTTGCTTCTAGATTGAGGGCTAGACTGATGGTGAATGTACCTAGGATCTCTAAGGAATTGCATGATTTCCTCAGGCCAAAAGGGAGGAAGCCAAAATTGAAATTTTTCCATAACTGGGGTGACATTATCCCATACCCAGTCAGCATTGTTTTGAGAGTATACGGTTTTCAAGGAACCCCCCATATACTGCCATACAATTGCCACCAAGAGTGGGGTTTGCAAAAGTTATGTGGCAAATGGGTTGTATCCATGAGGACAACCTCACAGGGAGGGGTAAGGGAACATTTTTCCCTGATTATACAGTGGTGTCTGATTTTTCCTTTTCAAAAGGAGGTTGGGTGCATTTTGAGAAATTATTTGATGATTACCATTTGAGGTGTGGTCCAAAGTAGTAGCATGATCCTGAGGGTTTCTTTTCCCTTTTCAGACAAAGAATAAAGGCTGGAAATTTTTTGCATGAGTTTAACTTTTCTGAGGATTTGATCAAAAATGAATTTGATCTAAATAGCTAGGAGTTGAACAAGGAGAAATGGATAGCTTATGATAAGCTATTAGATATTGTGCATAAGATGGATCTGAAGTATAATACATTGTTGGAGTTCAATCCATACCATAAGAAGATTGGATTTCTAATGGAGAACTTCAAGGCAATTATGGGCACATTAAGGACCAAAAAGATAAATTTAGATCTGAGTCTAGGTGTACAGGAACAAGGTGCCAGGCCAATTGAAACAAGGCCAACATACCATCCTATAGAAAGGTGGCCTATTTACATGAGGAAAAAGGATGATAGCAGTGATGAAGAGGAAGTGAATAGAAAAGGAAAACAAATAATGAAGTTTCTTTCACAACCAAGTCCAAAATTCAAAGTTCCTGGGGCAATTAAAATCATTGATTTAGAATCATCACTAGAATACAGTCCCTCATCACCACCATCTGATCCAAGCCCTAAAAGACAAAGAATTGATCAACCACAAGAGGATCTGATGGATGAAATTATTGTTACTGATCAGGACATGCAGGTTGGTATGCCTTCTATATGATTTAGATATGAAAGGAAAAAGTGTACAAGATGCAAGAATGGAAGCATGTAAGGAGTTTCTAGATGATAATACATTTGTAAAAACTCATGTATTCTTGCAATTGGTATGGAGGATGAAATTTGAAGAATATCAAGAGAAATGTAAGAAGAGAAGAGAACTAAGGCCTGACAGGTCAAACCAGGATAATGATGAGGTAAAAGCTGAATTAATGGAGGAATTTAAGAACATCACTCCTGAAGAGGGAAGAAGACCGGTGAGTTAGGCTAGTGTGTTGATTATGCCTGAATGGGACATTGTAGATGTTGTAGCATTTAATGCTATTTTAAAGTCCAAGCATCCTTTGGAAGACTCTGAAGAAGAAGTCAAGGCAGCATTGCAAGATTCTTCCTTCAGTGCGGAATATGAAACTTTGGAAATTTGGGCATTGGCCCCTCAAGGAAGAAAGCCAAATGTTACAGATATTAATCCAAATTTCAGAGGAGGATTAATAATAAAGAGAGCTTCAGAGACCTCAACCACTAAGGCCACTAATTTGACTGTGAATATGGCCAAATTGGCCCAAAAGACTGTTGAAAGGGAGGAGGCTGAAAAGAAGATCCTAATGGAGAAGTATAACCTTTTGATTGAGGAATACAGCAAGATGCAACAGAGGAATGTTGAGTTGAAGACTGAGGTGCAAAGGTTTAGGTATAAACAGATTGGGGAGACATCAAGTGCTTCAGGTACCAGTACATTACCTTCCACAGTAGGGTCAGTGCCTCTTGCTTCTCCAATTGTTTCCACACCAGGGTCTCCCCAAAATATTTCTCACCTCCTTTAAAACAAATTGATGAAGAAACAAAGTGCTCTGTTGATCCTACAAAGAAGCAGCTCTTGAAAAGAATTGATGAATTGCAGACATCATTGAAGGTAAGTGAGGAGGGATCTCTTTCAAAGAAAAAGGATATTTTTACTACTGTCTTGAGGCATTTAAATGAAAAGGTTGATAGTAAATTGCTATCTATACATTCTTTATATTCTTTGTTGTTAGATGCAATAAAGAATATTGATAGGGATCGGGAAGTAGTGATACCATTGATTGAAAATTGGATCCCTAGGGCCAGTGATTTGGATGTCATGTATAAGACTTCAAGGTTTGACACAAATAATAGGCCCCAATCATTAAAGCCTACTCAAGTGTTGGTTAAATCATTGTAAGGTTTTCAGACCCTACCAGATGATTTGAGTAGGAAGATCAGGCAATTGGCGAAGAATTTTAATGATTGGGATAACACATTGTTACCAGATATAATTGATGAGTAGGGGAAAATCAGGTCACTCTAGCAGTGGCAGGATCAAGCAAGTGAAGTCATCAATGATCAAATTAAATTAATTTGTGATGAGTCAAATTATGACTTGTTGGTGAGTTGTATGGATAAAATAATTAGTACCTGCTCATTTTTGGAAGTTTTTGAAAGAGATGCAAATCAGGTAGTGGTAAAATACACACCTTATAATACCAAGGTGAATGAGGTGATTAATTTTGATTGGCCGACTGATGAAGAATACCAGAAATGGGTAACTAAATATTTGATTGAGGAAGAGTAAAAGGAATGGACCACTAACAGGTGGTAAATCAGATGATGCGGTTACAATGGTTTCCAGTTTTGCTTTGATGGCATTCTCGACGTGAGTTTCTTGTGGTTTTTTGTTGTTGCATCAACTTTTCTCAGCTGGCATGATGAACAAGAATATCCTCCAAGGTGATGGCTATTGTAAAAAATTTTGGAATATCACCAGGTATGCCAACTGGCCAGTGACATGTGTACTTTCTGGCTCGATGCTTGTTTGCTCCTTCATTTTCTATAAGAAGGATTTCAAGGCCAAAAGTATGGATTAGCAAGTTAGATAATTTTTGGTCGATTCTAGGTGAAGTTGTAGAGAAAATTGTAAAGTCTGATGGTTTTAGAGAGAAATACAATTTAGGTTCTAAGTTATTCTGTAATTGGTTTTGAATTCATTGGGATTTAATGTTGTTTAACAGTACTGGCATTTGAGTTGAAATGATAAATTCAAACTCATGTCTCTCCACTGTACATGCATATCTAAATTTTGAATAAGATGACTAAGGGTTGTTTCATTCATCTCATTGTTGTGGTGTGTATAATCCTAATTTTAGCTTTAATTCAAGGAATTAATTAAAATGCTTGAATGGGATTATAGGCGGATATGTTCTATATAAGGATTTGATAAGTAGTATTGGGTGAGAATGCATACTCATGAAATTGTAATGCAATATTGTTAGAGATCTTATAAGTTATATGTCATGTATTAAATCTGTCATAAAACTTTAGATGCTTATGAATTTGACTCCTGCAATGGATATGACACTGATCTAAGTTGTACTTATTTGTGTAGTTCAATAATTGTTTGTCTTTGCCTAGAGCTTGCTACAAATTTCAAATTAATGACTATATTTTACTATGGATTGTGTTGTAGTTATCTCATGCTCCACATAGTTGATATTATAGGTGAACAACCAATTTTATTTGATATTATCCTATTGTGTTGAGCTATTCAATGGGATTATCTGTTATGTGTTAATGTTGTTTATGATATTGGTGTAGAGGTTGTAAACACATTAAGGGATGACCCTCCCAGGTCTTGCAGATCCCAAAGTGTAGGAGGCTTTTTAAAGTCCTCATCAGTTGGTCCAGGTCCTTTGAGCTGCCCTTGATTGGAATTGGCAATCCCATAGGTAGATTAGAAGACCAACTTGGTTACAGTGTAAAAAGAAAACCAACACCCTCTACCTTTAACCCTAAACCCTAAACCATTAACCCTTAAACTCTAAACCCTTAAACCCTCTACCCTCTATCTATCTCCCACTCTAAACTCTAAACTTTTCCTTGTATTCTTTTATAATTTTCATTATACTTATTTATTTTACACTTATATTTACAAATACACATACATATATATTTATTATTTTTATTTATTTCTCATGTAGTTTAATAGTTTGATTGATTTCATATTATATGTGTTGAAGACTTTAGAGTTTCAATTACATTAATTTATGGATATGTTGTATCTATAACACTACAAAACCATATGCTCTTTGCATTTACACTTGCATTTAGAAATACACATTTACATACATAGATATAGATTTTTTTAATGATATGTTGCATTTATTGTTCTAGGAGAGAATCCAGTAATTGCATTTACATTACATTTAAAAATACATATACATACATACATATATATGTGTGTGTGTGTATCATTTATATTCAGTGTTCAGAAACAACCCATTAGGTCTGTACATGGATAAAAATTCATAAAATTAGATCTCCCATACATTTTTTGTTGAAACCTAGGCTTGAACCTCTCATTTCACATGTTTTTCTTCACAAAACTCTTGAGGACAACTATACCTTCTTTATTTCTCATCCTACGCCTTATTCATGCATCCTACAATTACAAAATTATCCATGGGGCCTCTTACACAAGCTGCAGTAATCACAAAAAGTGTAAGAGCCCCTTTATATCATGTTTTGACTACAAAACCCTCAAAAACAAGGTAACCGGGTTGTATGCAAAGAAATGAAGCTTTCTAACTCAAATCAACACCTTAAACCCTCAAATCATATTCAAATAAAATCTAACACATATCTTCACGACCTGGAAGTGATTTCAAATCAAAATATGGCTGCATGTGACCGTACAGTGCTGCATAACAGGAAAAATACAAAAAATTTGAAGAAAAACATAGATTTTTAAATGTTAAGAGCTTGTATTTTAAATCCTCAACCATCAACAACCATTACAATGATCACTTTATGCATTTTAAAGGCCTTTACATGTCAACCACTAAACAACCACCTCTACAACTGAATTTTTAATCTTTTATGATCACATGAAACATAAAACACACTAATTTCAAGGTTGTTAACATCACTATTGAAATGTTTTAATTTTTTGACCTTTCAAACATTAAAAGTACATCATTAAATTAATTATGTAATGGCATAAAAATTAAAAACATCATGAATTAATTATGTAACCACATAAGTCAAATATAATTCTATCAAGAAATTAATATTAAATAGATAATATAATCGCATAACTCATACATTTCAATGTCATTGATCTTCTTCTTCATCCAACTCTTTGTTTGTATCATCCGATCCAGATTCGACATTGTAAGGATTGGTCATATCATCATCATCATCATCGATATCAGTTTTGATAATGTCATCATCCACATGGATATCATTTTCATGAACATTAATTCCTACATCATCATGATCTAGTTCCTCCTCTTCAACATCTTCGTCAGGGACATCATCAACTAACTGTTGATCCTAATCATCTACATCATCTTCTAGTTCTTCGGTATCTTCTTCTTCCACCACATTATACTTTACCGACCTTCCTCTTAGATCATGTCTAACAACAAATGACCAACCCGGTTTACCTAAAACCTCTAAGTAAAATACCTGCTCACATTGGCTTAGAAGAACATAGGGCTCATTTCCAGCTTGCTCGATCAACCTTGTATTAACCATGGTAAATCCATTATCATGTTCAATAACAGTTCTCTCAGGATCATTTTCATTCAATCATATTCTGTACTATAGGACGATGAACATAATTAATCTGAAGGACTTAAAGTCACACTCAAGTATATCATCCAAAATCCCATAGTATCAATTTTTTGAGACTTATGGATCTATGTCGCTTCTAGATGAAACATTAGTCATCTGAAAGACTGCAGTTATACCATAATCACAAGTTTTCTTCATGTCATCCAACATTTTGATTCAAAATTTACGACCATTGCACCACATAGCCTTGTGGTGTTTCACCTGCAATATGTCAAACATGTAAAAATTATTGCATAATATCAGTTGATAAACATATTTATTCTTAGTCGAATGTATGCAAAGAAACAATCTTAACATATATATACATCAATATAATTAAAAATAATTAAATAATATGGGTGATTAATATATTTATACGTACCTCTTTATCTCTTAAACCATATGCTAAATCAATTTCCCTTTGTGTAACATTGGAATCTCCATTACAATGAGCTTATTTAACCAATGAAGCCACACCTTCCCATGTTAATGCGCGACCAGATTGTTGACATCGTTCAATCCATACCATCATCCAATCAAGATTTTTGGCCAATAAATTCACAAACGACGTATCATTAGTTAAATACTACAGTGTACGACCTTAATTTATAATTGATGTATATTGAAGATTAAAAAATAAATAAGTACAATATACATAAAAATCATATATAAAATGTATTTCAATTAATCTCCATGGCCATCTTATAATTACCTCTCATTTTCCTCAATCTACCTTTCCCCATCAAGTACTCCCCTTCGAATTTGTTAATGGAGTTGGGATCCCAAATGAGATCTACATGGATCTTTGTTGCAAACTTAGGAAGATATTCACTAAGGTGTACCATGGTCTAGTATACCATATATCCCTCCACCATAAAACCCTCAGGATGTGCTCTTTGTCTAACCAAAGCCTTCAAAAATTTCAAGTGTCTCTCAACCATCCACATTGACCTTGTGTGTATAGGTCCACACAATTCAATCTCCTCAACTTGGTGTATGAGGTAGTGTTCTTGTGCATTGACAAATGTCTAAGGTAGACACTTTTTTATTTCACACATTAGACGAGGAATTTTTCTCTTCCAATAATTTATATCTTCTTTATAGATTTCTTTAGATGAAAACCATCTACAAGTGATTTAAGGCACAAATATATTAACGAGATTTAACAAAAATATACATTATATTACATAAAAAAATAAAATAAATGGCAATTATAAGATGTATACAACAAATTGAACAAATATCGCTACTTACCTCATGTATTTTCCAAGATCATATATAACTTGCTTGACATTGTTGTCAAAGTTGTCTGGGAGAGATAGAGGTAGAAACGTGACCGCAACAATTATAAAATGATTTTTTCATTATTTTCCAAAAGTAGTAAACACAATACAATCAAAAGTACATGCATTATACAAGTGTATATAATATACGTAGAATAATTACTTTAATGAAGGTATGTCAATCAGTTTTCATCCCTGACCCAAATTCACCTTTCTTTGTTATTATATTGTTTATGTTCGTAGCAAATCCTGTGGGAAATCAAATTTTTTGTATGACTTCTTTTATAGCATTGCTTTGCTGCTCTGTTAATAACCAAGGAAGGGAACTTATATTAATTTTGTCTCCATCACTATTTAATTGAATGACATTTTTCATTACATGATTGGCTTCTGAATGTCACTACAAATTTTGACAATTTTTTCTTTGTCATGCCTTCCATCCAATATTTTTCATAATGTTTTCAAGTATTCCTTCCGATATGCATTGTATCAAACAAATGCACAATTTGTAGTCACATAGTAGTAGGGAAACCTACTAAATTGTCTGGGATAACTTTTTAGTCCCTGTGGAAGCTGGCCATTAATGCCTTGACGACCTTCATGAAGCATATAAATTAAACAAATTAACAACGACAATCATTTTCAATTACAACATGAGTAAACACAACACAATATAAAAATATAAATTCAAAACATATCATATATGATAGATAAACAATTTGATCTGATGTATAACATTGACGATTAATTCTATTATATTCCAACTTCCATAGGCGAGGTGTCATTCTTCATGGTTTTGATGTAGTCTCATCTTTCCCATTGAAAAGATGTTTTTCAGTAGTTTGATACTTATTATTTTTATGGAGGAAGTTCCTATACTCATCAAACACCTACTTTCCTAAACTTGTTGAACGACAAGATTTCATCTTTGGACCAAAAATTGGACATGCAAATTTTCCATTTGTTTGAAGCCCTGCAAGATCATATATAATTAGATTAAATATGTCAATTTTATAATTATATATAATGAATAAATTATTTTAAAAACATACATGATATCTACTTCATCAAATTAAATATTTTTAAAGTGCAGTTGAACATTATAACATACCACAAAAATGTGTTAGCCCTGGGGCATCATGAATTGTCCATACAAGCATTGCATGGAATTAAAATTGTCTTTGTCCTATTGGTCTAGAGACATCATACATATTGATTCCATTCCATAACTTTAGTAACTCGTTGATAAGAGGCTCAATATATACATTCATATCTTTAACTTGGTACTTACCTAGTTGAATGAACATAAACATTACATAATTATTATAACCATTTTACTGCAATATATATAAATTAATGTACATGACTATTGAATGAAAAAAAATATGTCATTATGCAACAAATAAGACAAATGAGATACTTCTATGTTAAACAAAAATTGATGTAAACAAATACCTGGAACAATCATTGACAACATTATGTGCTCCCTCTTTATTGACATCCATGAAGGAATGTTATTGTTGATAACAAAAATAGGCCACATCAAGTAAATAGATCTCAGCTCTCCAAATGGATTGATACCGTCTGCTCCCAATGAAATTTTGAGATTATGAGGTTCTTCTTTAAAGTGTGTCCATTTTTACTCCATGTCCCTAACTGTAGAACCATCCGCAGGCATTCGAAGAATGTCATCTCCACTTCTATTTCGTGCATGGTAATCCATAAATTGTGCTAAGTTTTTGCACCTAAATAATCGTTGCATATGTGGAATAATGGGAATATAACAAAGAACCTTGTGATGCACCTTTTTGTTAGTTGATCTATTCAATATCTACTGATATGACATTCTGAGCATTATGTTGCAAATTCATGTTGTTTATGATATATAATATGATCATTGGGACATGCATCTATTGCTTGATACTTCATTCCAATATCTTTCATAATGGCAGATAAATATTGGTATGAGCGAGATAAAATATTTGATGGTGGTAAAAAAATTCACCAATCAATCTACAACAAAAAATAATTTGTTAATATAAAGAATATTAATGGTACATATTTCATCATTTATTTACTAGTGATGAACTAACAACAATTAAAATAGATGAAAAAAGATAACATATATGACATACCTTAGCATCCGTGAGATTTCTATGTTTGATAAATCATTCATAACCTTCAAGTTCAACAACAACAATACAACAAAGAGAAGATTTGTTTGGGAGCC
This sequence comes from Sequoia sempervirens, assembly GCA_007258455.2. NCBI lineage: Eukaryota > Viridiplantae > Streptophyta > Pinopsida > Cupressales > Cupressaceae > Sequoia > Sequoia sempervirens. The sequence goes on along the minus strand of VDFB02233346.1, from coordinate 3,844 downwards.
TAAAGGGGCTCGTATGCCTTCTCAAGTACAGGTAAATCATGAACATCATCAAAGTCATCTCGATCATCATGATCAGCTCTACCACTAAATGTGTCATGGATCAATGTATTTGTACCATCATCTTCAACTATTTTTTCTGGCGCATGATCATCTTCTTCCATAGGATCATTAACTTCAACTTCGATATTCACAGCTCCATGTTCGTCTGCTTGCAAAACCACATTCTTTGGGTCATGATAATCCATATCATTTGCCCTAGGGCACCCCACTTTTATAATAATGATAGACACAAATAAACCATTATCATGATCAAGTGATTATATATATGTATATATAATGTTAAAACAATCTAAACATTTACAAATTCAATCAATATAAACACATAATTAATAAACAACTTACCAATGGACAATAATCATGCCCCCCTTCAACGTGGCCATGCTGCCTACAATGTTTCTCAGCTGTTGTGATTAAACGTCGTCTCATCTTTAAGCCCTTACAATTATTGCAAGGACAATAACATTTCCCATCACCCTTTCTTTTCAATCTAGCCCACAATCTATCAAGTGTCTCTTCATTTTTTTCTGGACTAATATTATCTGACATATTTTTTCTTTACCAAGCTTGACTATTTAGATCTTCAAAAAATATCAAACTCACACTCCAATAATTTTTATTCATAGACAGGTAACAAATCTAATAATTCTAATATTTTACATCAAAAAAATTTGGCATGCAACCACCCCTACAAAAGAGAAGATAGTATGAAGTTAATGACCCCAAAAAACACTTTAAAATACTAATTCCAAAACTTATTAAATTCTGATTTTACTATGATTTCCAACCATTAAGACTCCTAAAATCAGAATATTGAACTTGATCACAAACTTCCTACAACAATGGAGGTAGCGAGCTAGTAAGAGCAAGTGACCCATTCCTAAGGAGCAACAAGTCAGAAATCATCATTGCTAATGTCAATACGGATTTATCATTTTATTTAAAGATGTAATGTGTCACTTCTTATGACGAGCTTATCCCTAGGGCCCTCAACATTGAGAGAGCCCTAATCGCACAAGGAAGCACACACTAGTAGAATTTGGCAAATAAATGACTAGGTGACTAAAAATTTTAGTCACAACAACTAAAAATGACTAAATTTTTCTCTTTTTTGCAACTCAACTATAAATGAGTAAATAAATTACTAGTTTGGTCATTGATTAAAAATTATTTAGTCACACAAATAAAAATGACTAAATAGTTATTCATTTATCTAGTCACAATCTATTTGAATAAATCATTTAAGGAATCAAGAATATAGCCCGCCAAAATACTCTAAAACTTTAATAAACATACCCTAAAACTTTTGTCAAAATCTTGTTTTCAAGCGTAGCCCACCAGAATGGAGTTTTCATTTTAATAAACATACTCTAAAACTTTCATCAAAGCATTATTTTCAAGCATAGACCACCAAAATGGAGAAGTGTTTCCATAAAGAATGACAGAGAACGATGAGGAGATGTGCATGAAAGGAGGCATAAGATTCATTGATGCTTATCTCATTCCTACTCTGCTCAACAAATCTTACATTGTTCCCGCTACTATTTGTAATCTAGGTATTTACTTGACATATATTTGCATAATCTCAAATTCCTTCAAAGGCTTTTGAAGTATCAATGTATCCTAGATAGGGTTTAGAATGATTTCTTTTAATTAAAAAAATAAATAAATGATGTATTTTCCTGTAATTAGATAATGTGGAGATCTCTTAAATCTGCCCCAACACACTATCCTCTTTGGCACTGTATTCATTACTCTAGCTACTAGGGTTTTCCATGTGACATCTTTAATATCTTCATAACCGTGGATTTTAAATAGATCTCATTCTTTGCTTTAATCATTTTCATGGTAACCCTTGAGTTCCATAATCCACCTTCAATCTCTTCTAAGAACGGTGTCTTAAGCTAGATTGCATAGTATGCATATAAAACAAGTCCTTCATACCTGCGATTGTTCCAAACCACCACTCACTGCCTTGTTTAAAATGTTGCCTCCATAAACACAATATCATGTTTTAAAATCATGGTTGCCAGTGATTGACCATTAAGGTCACCACTTTCATCAAGATACAATGAGATTTTCAAACTCAAGGCATTATGCAAGATAACATTGTGAATTATTTATTTTGTACGAGTTGATTTTTTTGCACATTTACTACTTTGCTAACTTTCTTTAAGACTGGGTATTGCACCCTCAGCTGCAATCTCAAACAGCTCACCCACTATCACTTGAAGATTCATTTCATGAGCATCCTTCTATAAAATCAAACTATGCCCTATAGATTGCCTACTTACTACAGAGGACTCATTATTTCATGGTATTGTAGATCTTAAGATCCTTCAACCTTATTGACACTTCACAGTCCATAAGGTATTATTCACTATTCTCCCATCTTTGATGAGTCTCAAAACACTGCTCAAACATGCAATCCACTACCTCCATTATACATTAATGGCTAAGAAGAAACATTGAACATATGATTACCACTGTTACTTCATTTGGATAGTCATTCCCTGATAGCATTTGCCTTGTCTAACACTACCAAAAGTATTTGAAAAACCCTTAAGGTTAGCAAGGGGGTAAGGAAACTCACTTTTAAAATCTACACTTTACTATGCAAGGTTTGAGCTTTATTATCTTGTCACTGCTCAATTTTTTTTACTGCCATATCTCAAGTGACTGCCATTCTTCTTACCGTAGATTGCATTTACAAATGTAACTAAGCTACATAGTGTGCTTGTTATTGGCTACAATCTTTAGATTGCAAGATTTTGTTATTAGCTACAATGTCTCAATCTTTTTGGTATTGCAACCTCACTAATCTGCTAGAGTTATTGTTTATGTTTCTATAGAGGCCTAGGATTTGTATCCTAATCATGCCCTTACCAATCCTTCTGTTGGTATTAAAAAAAAACCTTAAATCTTGGGTCAGAAAATTAGTTGTCTTGACAAAATTGTGGTATGATCTTGGATTGTATCCTAGAGTGTGTGGGAAGCTTTTGTTTGATCATTAAGGCATGTAAACCTGATCAGGGAAATGTATCCTATATAGCATGGGTCTTGCTTTAATAATTTTCATAATGGTTATTAGCATATCACATTATTTGATGCAGGAGCATCTAGTGGTGTAAGGGCAATCTTGCATCACCTAAAAATAGTTAAATTTCAAGTTTCTCAGTTTTTAGATGTTTTTACATTTTTGGATACCCTTTTCGTCATAATGAAATTTCTAATTTATGGTTTTTATTTTCTATTCCTGGGTTGAAAGATATTGCAGTTTTAGTTTTCCATATTTGCACCTAAAAAATCTTTCGAGTTGGATTTGAGGCACTTAGATTTCCCGGAATGGCCCTGAAACTTGCCAAAATCAGCGTAGAAAATTTTGAGCGTGTTATTGACTTTGAGACCTTTCCAACGGTTCAAACGGTTCACGAATCGAAGTCCCGGATCAAAAGTTATGGCCCCGGGAAGTTGGCTCACTTTCTAGAAGATACAATTGCAAATGTTCTTTTGAAATTTGAACTTCAAATTATAATTTTTGGTGCCAAACTGCCCAAACTCAAATTGAATTTTGTTTTGGCTCCAAACTAAAGAGGAGCTCTATTTATGGGCGGGTTTCTAATTTTTGGGTAGCTTTTTGGGAACAAGCGCGCATATTGCGAAAGGGTTATTCTGTAGCTTTTTGTAACTTGCATGTGTTGTAGAACTTGGGGATTGAGATCCTCTACATGTAAGAAGCTCCATTTTCTGAATAATAAAATTATCCTCTTATTTTTGGGTTATTTTC
>VDFB02233343.1:0-69223 GCA_007258455.2 Sequoia sempervirens | reverse complement strand
CTTAGGTATCTTAGGCATGAACCACCACTTTAGCATGTCAAATGAATCCATTCTTACCTTGATCTTTTGGTCTTCGATAGAAATGTATTGAAATTCATCTATGACCATTTAGACCATTTGCTTGGTAGGCTTTAAAATTGCAGGGGCCTCAACACTCCTTTGTAAAATTCTGCACAAAGTCGTTAAGAGGTGATGTATAGGTTTCCATTTCTTGACTAAGGGGTCCAATATAGGTACGTGGGACTTCATCTGATCAACAACTTGTGACAAGGAAACGTAACATTCATACACATTTTCCAATTTTTCCACAATTAGTTTAACCCTATGCTCCAAGATCTGTTCGAATACCTTGAGGGTTTCTCTCTTTTCTCTTTCCTTTGTTTCTTCATTACTCTTTTTCAACTTCTCAATTTCTATTTTTAGCACAACTTGTTCAACAGTGATTTCACCTGTATCAGTCTACATGGCAGGGGGCTAGTATACTATTAATTTTGTGCTTTGGGAAGGATCGACTCACTTCAACTGCTATTTCAATTTCACATTTTCTATGAATAACCTATTCACTTCATCATTCAGATCAGTATGTGCCTTCTCATATTCTGCCAATCTAAGCTCCATAGCTTTAACTGAATTCCTAGTAAAAAAAATTTAGTGCATTGTCATAGTAGCTACCTCCAATGCTGATGTGTCTTGAAGTGTCTTTTCCATGGAAGTCCCTCTCATTTCTTGTACAACATCAAGCAATCTTGGTTTTTCTGTTCTTTTTTGCTTTGTCCAAAAGACTAGGGTTTCAAGTCTTGGATTGTAACCTGTGCCACTCATTCCCTTATCCAAATTGAATTAAGAAACCAACATGGGATCTTCTTGGATTCTTACTTGATCTAGCAAGAATATCTTTTTTAACTCCATCCCAGGAATAATTAGTATATTGCTTTCTAAGACCAATTTTCTTGCTTCTTTGGGGCTAACAATAATTTCATTAATCCTGAGTTCTTCAAGAGTCTGGGAAACAATCTGGTCACGCTGTGACTCCTCAGTGCCCATCTTATTAATTTAGAGTCTCTCCTCAAATTCTTTCATTTTCATCTTAAACCAAAAATCCTTAAACTCAAGAGTTTCAATAAATTCATCATCTTCAATAAATGTAAGGGAAAAAATCACCATTTCATTATCATGCACTTCTTGATCATTCTTCACATGTACATCCACTCTTTCTTCTGGTTTGTGAGCATCAGTTGCAAGCTTAGGCGATGGTTGATCAACTTCATCATCTTTAAAATTCAAAAGTACATCGACTGCCTCTTTAGTATCCCCTACTCCTTCACTTATTTCAGATGCCACTAAGGGGGCCACTCCATGTGTCTTCTGCCTTTTAGGACTTGGTTGCTCAGGGGATACTTTTGATTGTATTGCAGTAGTGTCTAGTATGCGATATGTGATCACAATACCTCTTGGTTTGATGGGAAGCTTGGAGGGTTTCGAAGACTCACCCTCAAGTTTCTTTTCTGGTTGAGCATATAATCTTTCAAAGTTGTCAATTATTACGTTTATCCTTTTGATAGGATCCTTTTATGCAACATAGAATCCTTGGAATCTAGTGTCCCTTTTCTTCTCCTCCTCAAGCCTCTTTATGATTTCCCACTTCCTCTTCCTCTAAAAAACTTCATCAGGTGTAAAGCAATTTCTTATTACATCTTCTTCGTAATCCATTACATGGGTAATCCCAACTTTAGTGAGAAGTGTCTGCTTTATAAAATTAATATGCCCTTCAGGATCAAAGACCCTTTCTCCTCATGACTTCAATGAATACCACATCTTCAAATAGTTTTGTAGTTCTTCAAGAATGTCAGACCCTACGGATAGCCCCTCACATTTAGTTAGGTCAGGGAGGAATGTCCCTTTTTTTGTCTTTTCATAACATCCTGCTCCATTCATAACATTTGCCACATAAATTCTAAAAATTCAATTCGAATAGAAAAAAATAGGTAAAACATGTGGGGTTTGAGGACACCCATAGACCCTTATTACTGTTTGGTCTGTTAAGAAGAACTAGTCACTCAAATTGTGAGTGTGTCCCTGCTATAGCTTCAATGCTAAAGGTCTTAATACTTGCATGATTTTATCAGGAAATCTTGGTGAAATATGACCAAGAGTGGCCATGACCTTTACTACGAAATCATCATGAAATATCACATAATCACTATTTTTGTATCTACTATCCCAGTGTTGGAGTTAAAATGACACTGAGAGGGGGGGGTGGGTGAATCAGTGTCTTAACAGATTTGACCAAATTTTCAAAAACTTCAAAACATATCACATATTTGTTCTCAATATTACTCTGATTAATGCATTCATGAGTTGAATGTAATCATTCATAAACAGAATTGAGAAAAGTAATAACTCAACAGTGAACAGAAACAACAACAACATAGTAAAACAGAAAGAACACATAAGAACAAAGAGGCACAATATTTTGCCGAGTGGAAAAACCCCCTGGGGTATAAAAACCACTCCTTAAATTCCTTCCTGGCTTAATCTGGTAATCAACTGTTCACAATGCCTTATAGGCTGATTTTTGAGCACCCACTCAAGGAGCACCAACCCCTCATTTAGAGATATCTATCTCAAGGAGTACCAACCCCTCAAATTATGTTTTGAACAATAATAATGATTTAGAGGGTTTCTCTGTTTTCAGTTGAGCACATATCTCTCTATTTTCTCATCTACAAAATACCTTAAGGATTCAAAAACTAAATCCCTAAAATACCTCATAGAGAAGAAACTCACAATCTCTGCATCTTATTATACAGATTTTATTGTAGAGTTTTATCCATATATTTTTATACATCCAAGGAATGATAATCTTAGAATTACATCAACAGTCGAACAGAAAACTAAGTTTTTTGCTTCTATAAATACATCTTGATTTGCATGCAAGATAGGTAACTGTCTTCAAAAGTAATGGCTGAACAACCAAACAAGACAAGAGCCATTTCACCCAGCTAAGAACTATCCTCAACAAGTCTGAAGCTAATGAGATCATTTTTCTACATAAAACGCAATACTGCCCACTACAGAAAATCATAACATCTAATGCATGAATGACAATACTCAATCAAGGCATCATTTGTCATATTAGTAACAGAGATGCAGAGAGCAGTTCAAGAAAAATAGTGATTGTAAACCAGTATAAGCAACATGAAACACATAATTGAAAGTACTAAACAGATCTGCAACTCCCATGACTCCATTATCCACTGTCGAGCTTCCAGACAGAAATGCACCAAATAAACCTTCCATAAACCTCTATAGAAACCGTTACAGTTAGGAACAATAGAAGCGAACAGTTTATGAAGCTTTGTCATGATGGCGGCCAGGCTAGGGTTCGATACCCAGACAAAAAGAATGAGCTCAAAATGTTTTCCCTAACAACCTTTCAATTCAATCGATGACACGTTAGGCCGAAGGCAATTTTAACGTTGCCAGACAACCTTATGGTTGTCGCTTTCGCCAAGATCCACCAGAGTCGGGAGAATTCATACCGAATACACAATGTCACGCCGAGAGTTCACAACATCCTTCTGGTCGATGAGACAAAAAGGATCTTTCACCGAAATGAAACCATTATTCTATCGCTATAGCTTTTGATATCAGAGAGACATCATATAGATCAACTTTGATATACCGAAAGATATTCGATACACATTGTCACCGTGACAATTCATAACCTGTGCCGAAGGCCTTTGTCATTTTCAAGTCGCCGTGACAATACATAGTCGGGGATACGTTATATAGACTGCCCCTTGTTTTGCCGAAACATCCCGAGCTCACCCTAGATCGCCAAGAGAATTCACTTCTCATACCGACAGAGACCATTTTTATTCCATCGGCGAGACATAACAATGTTGGGGAGACCTCTCGCAGAATGCATGAGTCATACCAAAAGTCATCCTTTCATCTGGTGTCGCTGAGACACTACCAAATTCTCACCGAAAGCCCCTCAAGACTTAGTCGCCAAGACTTGACGGGTTTGCTATGACATTATATCGAAACATATGAGTCTTATCGAAATGTATTTCTTCATCAGCGGTCGGCAAGACAATGCACATTCGATATAACATTTCGCTGAAGCAGTAACCTTATGTCGATAAGACATTCAGTGCATCGGTCGGTGAGACAAGCAAACTTCGAAGAGACTATATACCGAAATCATTATGTTTGGCCGAAGGGAAACCCCAGATGATGTTCGGTAAGACATAACCACTTCGCCGAGACCTATTCCGATACAGCCAAGCTCTTGCCGATAGACTTCCATTCAACCTCCGATCAGTGAGACAAGGTAATTTCGCAGTACCACATATCGACAGAAAAAGCTTATGCCGAAAGACCTTTCTGCTGTCGCCATAACAAAAAGAGGAGTCTTGCCGATATGTTCAAGGAGAATGATGGCAGATGATGACTTTGACCAAAGTCAATTTTTTAAATGCAGTGAGGCCTGAACCATTGAAAGTTCAATATTTAAGAATGAAGCCCAAAAGCGCATTACCACCTCTGATAAATGTGACAAGATACCTGTCTTCACATTGAACTCGAGGCATCAGTACACAACACACTATATCTGAGACTGATCATCAAGGAGAACCAACTGAAAGAGATTTTGTCATCAAGGACAAACCATAAACACAACTGGAATCCAACAAACTCCCCCTTTGTCCTTGATGGAAAAACACAAATGACTCTCCCCCTTTTTGCCTCAATGACAAAGAGTAGAAGAGAAGATCGTGCAATTGCCATGAAACACAACTGAGAAGCCAACCAAAATATCATGAGAAACAGCTACAGAAAAAAATAGAAGAGCAGCAACCAAGATTATAGGAGAGCAGTAAGTGAATGAAAATATTTAACTTGCTCCCCCTAAGCAGTAGCTTGGAGATTCAGCGAAGTAATGATTGAGAGATAACTCCCAATCGAAGTCTCAGCCTTTCAAATAGCTCTTTTGCTAAGGGCTTAGTGAAAATGTCAGCCACCTGATCTTGTGAACCAACAAACTGTAAGCAGACATCATTAGCCAGTACCTTTTCTTGCAGAAAATGAAACTTGATAGCAATATGTTTAGTTCTAGAGTGCATAACAGGATTTTTTTATATATATATTGCACTAGTGTTATCACAGAGAATAGAAACAGGTTTAGGAACATTTATACCCATATCTGAAAGAGTCTGACTCATCCACAGAACTTGAGTACAGCATGAAGTGGCAACAATGTATTCTGCTTCAGCAGTAGAGAGAGAAACATATACTTGTTTCTTGCTGTGCCATGCCACTAAACGATCACCAAGAAAGAATGCAACACCACTGGTGCTTTTCCTATCATCCAAACAACCAGCCCAGTCAGCATCAGTATAAACAATCAAAGAGAAATCATTGCTCCTAGGATACCAAAGACCATAATCAAGAGTGCCCTGAATGTATCTAAAGATCCGTTTAACAACAGTAACATGAGAGTCTTTAGGTGATGCCTAAAAACGTGCAACAGTGCAAACTTCCTGCATAATGTCAGGTCTAGAGGCAGTTAAATATAAGAGACTGTCGATCATTGATCTATATTCCGTTTGATTTGTATTAGGAGAATCATCAACCTTAGTAAGTTTGCAACCATTAACCATTGGGGTGCTAACTGGATGGCATTCATCCATCTGAAATTTCTTAAGCATCTCTCTAGCATATTTGGATTGAGAAAGAAATATTCCATTTTCACATTAAGAGATTTGAAGACCCAGAAAGAAATTTAATTCTCCTAACATTGACATTTCAAACTCAGATTCCATAATCTGAGAGAACTTTTTACTCAAAGTGACATTATTGCAGCCAAAGATAGTATCATCAACGTAAATTTCAACAACCAAAATATCAGAACCTTCAGTTTTAACATAAAGATTACTGTCTACACCTCCTCTAACAAAGCCATTAGAAATTAAGTGACTGTCCAGCCTAGAGTACCAAGCTCTAGGTGCTTGTTTTAAGCCATAGAGAGCCTTTTTCAACCTGTAAACATGGTTAGGATTATCTTTGCATATAAATCCTTCAGGCTGTTCAACATAGACCTCTTCATCTAAATATCCATTCAAAAAAATAGTTTTGACATCCATTTGATAAATAGTAAAGCTTTTGTAAACAGAATAAGCCAAGAATATTAGAATAGATTCTAGTCTAGCAACAGGTGCAAAGGTTTCACCAAATAACATTACCATTTTCATTAACCTTGTTTCTGTATATCCATTTGCCTCCAATGACATTCTTGTCATCTGGTCTTGGGACTAACTCCCAAGTCTGATTTTTCTCAATCTGATCAATTTCTTCCTGCATAGCATTAAGCCAACATGAGTCTGTGAGAGCTTCATTAAAAATTTTAGGCTCAAACTGAGTAACTAGACATAAAGCAATTTGTGCCTTTTCATCAGATTCTGCAGCTTTCTTCTAGTTTGAACTCCTGCATTTTTATCCCCAATAATCTGATCTTTGAGGTGGTATATAGCTAGAGTTTTCGAAGGAGCATTTGATGCAACCTTTTCAGGACTTGCATTTTCAATTTTAGGGCTTGTTGATTCAGCAATAGACTTTGTTGTTCCAGCTCCTTCAGAAATTATTTCAAATTCAAGTTCTTCTTCCTCATTATTTTGCAAAGATTCGACATTCAAATGTGGTCTTTCATCAAATTTTACATTAACAACTTCAACAATCTTATTAAGCCTTTTGTTGAGACATTTATAAGCTTTGTTGTGAGTTGAGTATCCCAAAAAGATACCCTCATCACTTTTGGATTGAAAACTTCCAAGATTATCATCATCCTTTCTGATAAAACACTTACTTCCAAAAATTTTAAAGTATTTGACAGAAGCAGTTTTTCCAAACCACAATTCATAAGGAGTGTGTTTAGATTTCACCCTAAGCTGCACTCTATTCAAAATGTATACAGTTGTATGAACAACTTCTTTCCAATACATATCAGACAACTTAGCTTCATCTAGCATGGTTCTAGCCATTTCTTTTACAGTTCTATTTTTATATTCAACTACCCCATTTTGTTGAGGTGTTTTAGTTGCAGCATACTGCCTTTTAATACCGTGATGTTCACAATAATCAATAAACTCTTGAGAGGTGAACTCACCTCCTTTGTCTGATCAAAGGCATTTGAGTTTCAGATCAGATTCCTTTTCAACCATTTTACGAAAGATTTTGAACCTTTCAAAGGCTTCTGATTTGTGCTTAAGAAATGTGACCCAAACCATTCTAGTATAATCATCTACAAAAAGCATAAAGTATTTTTCACCATTAATAGACCTTGTTCTAGTTGGTCCACATAAATCAGTATGCACAAGCTATAAAGGTTTTGAAGAAGAATGTTCTTTTGTCTTGAAGCTGATTTTAGTTTGTTTACCACTTAAGCATTCTTTGCACACATAATTTTCTGGCTTGTTAAGAATTGGTAAACCTCTAACATTTGATTCTTACTGATTCTAACCAGATTTTCAAAGTTTATGTGTCCTAATCTTTTATGCCATAACCAGCTCTCTTCAATTTGGCCCATTAGACACATACCTTGAATAATGCCATTGCAAGATGAGTCAAGGAGATTGTACACATTTCCTTTTGTCCTCCTTCCAGCTGCAACAGCCTTTCCAAGCTTGTTCTTAATTTCACATCCCTGCGAATTAAAAAGAACATGATAACCACTATCACAGATTTGACTAACACTTAGAAGATTGTGCTTGAGACCTTCCACATAGTACACATTATAGATAGGAGTGTCTTCATTCAGAAGAAGTGAACCTCTACCTTTAATTTGAATACCAGAGTTATCACCAAACTTAACATATCCACCTACATAATCTTCAAGTTTTATAAACTTGTCCTTATTGCTAGTCATATGGTTAGAACATCCATTGTCCAGGACCCATAAGTCCTTTTTCTTTGAATGAAAAGCAGTTTGAACCAACATAGTTTGTTCAATGTTGTTGACAGTCTTATGTTTCCAAACCTTTTTAATTTTCTGCTATTTAGATTGCAGATCAGTTCTGCACTGTTTAACAGAATGTCCTAAAGTATTGCATTTAAAACATCTGATTTGACTAACAAAACCATGGTGTTGTCTAAGACCAAACCTGGGTATTCTAGAATTCATAAGCCTACAAGTGCTCACCTTATGACCAAATTTGTTGCAGAAAAAGCAATAACCATAGAAAAAAGAATTGACATTGTATGAAGGTCTATTACCTTTAAAAAACTTAACATGATCCTTACCAGATTCTGAGAGATTTGAACCTGAATTTTTGACTTCAGAAGAGGGGTTTTGCTTTGCTTTGTCAGTTGAGCATTCACCCTTTTCAAAACCAACACCAGATTTATCTTTATACACCTTTTGTTTGCTGAGCATCTCATTCAGTTTTAGAGTGCTTTCATATTTTTCAATTTCCTTCCTAAGAAGGACTACTTCTTGTTCCAGTTTTTGAATTTCATGATCTTTGCAGCTTACAGTCTCTCTAAGACACACTTCAGCTCTTTTAGCTTCTTCAAGCTGAGTTTTCAGAGAGATCAATTCTTGATCTGGTTTATGTTCTTGAGTCAGAACTTGTTTTTTGAGTTTTATGACCTCTTGAAGAGCACATTTCAGCTCACTTTCAAGATCTACTTCACCTTCTTCAGTGTCAATGGTGTTAGAATCATTTTGCTGAGTAAATTCAGCCATGAACAAAGTTTCAACTTCATCAGCTGATGATTCTTCAGACTCAATATCAGATTCATCCTTACTAAACAGACTTTTCTTCTTTTTTAAAATTGAAGTTTCGTTTAGGTTTGAAAGCCTTCTTCTTAGGCTGTATTTCAGTTGTCTCATTGTCATAGATTTGATCATCATAGGGACACTTTGCAGCAAAGTGGCCTATTTTTCCACAGTTAAAACATTTAAAGGGAAGTTTTCCCTTATATTTTCCTGATCCCTTTTTAAATCTTCTAACAAAATGAGATTCTTTAGAATCAGACAACTTTGATTCACTGACATCGACTTTTTCTTTCTTTTCAGAGTTAAAGGCAGTTTCTTTTCCAGTTGAATTATTTTTGCTAGTTCTCATTTCATAGGCAGTAAGTATTCCTTGCAGGCTATCTAAGGTAAGTTTATCAAAGTGTTTCTTTTCTTCTAGGGCTGAAACCTTATATTTAAATTTGGATGGTAAGGACCTAACAAATTTTGTGACCACATCAAATTCATTAACCTCTTGACCTAGACCTTTCATTCCATTGAAAACTTCATCAACTCTTAGGAAATATTCAGCCACTTTCTCATCATCCTTCATTTTCAACTCCTCAAACTGATGTTTGAGAGTAATGATTTTTGACAGTTTGACTTTCTCATTCCCTTGATATATAGTTTCAAGTTTTTCCCAGATTCCATGAGCAGATTTTCAATGCATGACTTTAATGAATACATCTTTAGTTAATCCACAAAAGATGGAATGCTTAGCTCTGGCATTTGTTTCATACTTCTTTTTCTCAGCAGCATCAGTGGGAATAGTGGCTGGTACATTGTAATCTTCTAAAACAATGCTCCAAACATCAACATCAAAAGAAACAAGAAAAGCTTCCATTCTTATTCTCCAGAACACATAATCTGTTCCATCAAATAACGGAGCTCTGGTTACAGAGGAACCTTCTTGAGAATGTGCCATTAAAAACAAACTCCAAGACCAAGATCAATCCAAGGTAATTAAACCAATCAGAGGACCCTATGCTCTTATACCAATTGTTGGAGTTAAAATGACACTGAGAGGGGGGGGGGTGAATCAGTGTCTTAACAGATTTGACCAAATTTTCAAAAACTTCAAAACATATCACAGATTTGTTCTCAATATTACTCTGATTAATGCATTCATGAGTTGAATGTAATCATTCATAAACAGAATTGAGAAAAGTAATAACTCAACAATGAAAAAAAGAACACAGAAGAACAAAGAGGCACAATATTTTTCTGAGTGGAAAACCCTCCTGGGGTATAAAAACCACTCCCTAAATGCCTTCCTGGCTTAATCTGATAATCAACTGTTCACAATGCCTTATAGGCTGATTTTTGAGCACCCACTCAAGGAGCACCAACCCCTCATTTAGAGATATCTATCTCAAGGAGTACCAACCCCTCAAATTATGTTTTGAACAATAATAATGATTCAGAGGGTTTCTCTGTTTTCAGTTGAGCACATATCTCTTTGTTTTCTCATCTACAGAATACCTTAAAGATTCAAATACTAAATCCCTAAAATACCTCATAGAGAAGAAACTCACAATCTCTGCATCTTATTATATAGATTTTATTACAGAGTTTTATCCATATATTTTTATACAGCCAAGGAATGATAATCTCAGAATTACATCAACAGTCGAACAGAAAACTAAGTTTTCTGCTTCTATAAATACATCTTGATTTGCATGAAAGATAGGTAACTATCTTCAGAAGTAACAGCTGAACAACCAAACAAGACAAGAGCCGTTTCACCCAGCTAAGAACCGTCCTCAACAAGTCTAAAGCTAATGAGATCATTTTTCTGCATAAAATGCAATACTGCCCACTACAGAAAATCATAACATCTAATGCATGAATGACAATACTCAGTCAGGGCATCATTTGTCATATTAGTAAGAGAGATGCAGAGAGCAGTTAAACAAAAATAGTGATTGTAAACCAGTATAAGCAGCATGAAACACATAATTGAAAGTACCAAATAGATCTGCAACTCCCATGACTCCATTATCCACTGTCGAGCTTCCAGACAGAAATGCACCAAATAAACCTTCCATAAACCTCTGTAGAAACCGTTATAGTCAGCAACAACAGAAGCGAACAGTTTATGAAACTTTCTCATGATGGCAGCATGGCTAGGGTTCGATACCCAGACAAAAAGAATGAGCTCAAAATGTTTGTCGTAACAACCTTTCAATTCAATCGATGACACGTTATGTCGTAGGTAATTTTAACGTTGCCAGACAACCTTATGGTTGTCTCTTTCGCCAAGATCCACCAGAGTCGAGAGAAGTCATACCAAATACACAATGTCACGCCGAGAGCTCACAACATCCTTTTGGTCGATGAGACAAAAAGGCTCTTTCACTGAAATGAAACCATTATTCTATCGCTATAGCTTTTGATATCGGAGAGACATCATATAGATCAACTTTGATATACCGAAATATATTCGATACACATTGTCGCCGTGACAATTCATAACCTGTGCCAAAGGCCTTTGTCATTTTCAAGTCGCCATGACAATACATAGTCGGGGAGACGTTATATAGACTGCCCCTTGTTTTGTCGAAACATCTCAAGCTCACCCTAGATCGCCAAGAGAATTCACTTCTCATACCGACAGAGACCATTTGTATTCCATCGGCAAGACATAACAATGTCGGGGAGACCTCTCGCAGAATGCATGAGTCATACCGAAAGTCATCCTTTCATCCAGTGTTGCTGAGACAATACCAAACTCTCACCGAAAGCCCCTCAAGACTTAGTCGCCAAGACTTGACGGGTTCGCTATGACATTATATCGAAACATATGAGTCTTACCAAAATGTATTTCTTCATCAGTGGTTGGCAAGACAATGCACATTCGATATAACATTTCGTCGAAGCAGAAACCTTATGCCGATAAGACATTCAGTGCATCGATCAGTGAGACAAGCAAACTTCAAAGAGACTATATACCGAAATCATTATGTTTGGCCGAAGCGAAACCCCAAATGATGTTCGGTAAGACAGAACCACTTCGTTGAGACCTATTCCGATACAGCCAAGCTCTTGTTGATAGACTTCCATTCAACCTCCGATCGGTGAGACAAGGTAATTTCGCAGTGACCACATACCGACGGAAAAATCTTATGCCGAAAGAGCTTTCTGTTCTCGCCATAACAAAAAGAGGAGTCTTGCCGATATGTTCAAGGAGAATGATGGAAGATGATGACTTTGACCAAAGTCAATTTTTTAAATGTAGTGAGGCCCGAACCATTGAAAGTTCAATATTTAAGAATGAAGCCCAAAAGCGCATTACCACCTCTAATAAATGTGACAAGATACCTATCTTCACATTGAACTCGAGGCATCAGTACACAACACACTATATCTGAGACTGATCATCAAGGAGAACCAACTGAAAGAGATTTTGTCATCAAGGACAAACCATAAACACAACTAGAATCCAACACCCAGATGTAACACCAGTTTTGTACAAGCAACCTATTCCCTTCATCATTAGTCATTCCCAAACACATTCTTTTAGTCCATCTATTTATGTTTTGGTACAATATTAAATGAAACAGTAAAGAGTATTTCCTGAAAGTGATGGGAGCTAAGCTCTTTCTTACTTGAAAAAAATCCTCATGTAGCCCTTTCTCAACTTCAGCAGCAAATTCATACTTAATGTTGACTTCAAGATTTTGTATCCCCATTGCCATCATCATGAGATATGTTGGCATCCTCTCTTCAGCATCTATTCCAGGCACTTGGCGCAAAGAAAAATAATTTCTTTTGAAATATACTTGGAAGTCTTCTATGGAAAATGACTCATTTTGGGAGGGGGAGATAGGTATTCTCCTATTGTTTACACCCTTTTTCATGTGTAAAGGAAGTTCATCACTCCTGTAGGTTTTTCTCAATCTCCTATAATCCTCCTTACTTTTGTCCAAGTCAATCTTAGTGATAGCTTGATTGTTTAACATAAAACACTTTATAATTGCTTCTTTAGTCAACACCACAAATGGTGAACTATCTGGTATTCTTATAGTCCTGGTAGCCGGGTGATAATATTGTGCCAATATTTTAATAAACTCAACATCTATGAAGACATTTGGGACTATCAATTTGGCCAAATCTAAGGTCCAAGGATTCAAAACTAGTATCTTCTCAACCCTTTTTTAATAGAAGTACCAAAATAGATCCCACCCTGATATAGGGATAATTGGGTCTCTACATCCTTGGGTTGTATCTTTAAACACCTTTTTGGATCCTTTGTCTATAGAATTAGGTAACACATCTAAAATGGATTGTTGTAGGGACCTCTTCTTTGATTTAGAAACTATGGACTCTTCCTTTTTACTCACAATTTTACTTCTTTTGGGTGGCATGATGAAGAGTTTACTCCTACTTGATTTTTTCAGTGTCTAATTCTAGAAGAAAATTCAGTTCTTATACACTTGCTACAAAGGGTTTCTGTGAACTTACCCAAATAAATTAGCTGCAGAGTTTTCCTGCTTGAACTCCCTTGCCTCTGGTATGCTGAGCTTTGTGAATGATTGCCAAAATTTCATTGAGTCCCAAGTAATATTTGTTGTTGAGCTCAGTCACCTCACTATTAATGTCAATTCGTGCAAAATATTTCAGAATTTTCCCATATTTTGAGTTTGAATACATGTCGTTGATCTTGGAAAATTGATCGGTGTAATCATTTAATGCTTTGACAGCTTGTACCGCACTACCGCTAGGTAATCTAAAGACCATTGTAGGGTAGCGTTAGCATTTCCGCCACCCCACGGACACCCCTTTGGACTCCCACAGGACATCGGGTTAATTCTAGCAGTTGAGTGACTATTCAATGCCATACTACTCTGTCATATCAAGATCGTTGTGGGGTAGAGGTAGAAGTACCACCACCCTATGCACACCCCTTTGTACTCCCACGAGACAGTGGGTTAATTCTAACGGTTGAGTGATTGTTCACCGCCATATTGCAGTGTCACTGTTTACCCCTTACGGTGTTACAGTTTACTTTAGTTGTTAACATGTTATCACCGCCACCCCACGGTATTCATATTTGGTTCCCATGGTATTGCGGTAAGCATTTGCAAATTGACCTATATGTCACACCATCTCATGCATACCTCTATTGACTGTTGCGGTAGTGCGGTATTGGATTTTATTATGAATGCAGTATTTTAGATATCATTTTATTGAAAAGATTGAATTTTTTTCTAATTTTGCAGTCTCTCAATTTTAGTTTTCAGTGTCAGTCATACCTAAGAGATCATTACTTTGTATGTAATCGGGAGGCTTAGTTCACCTAATGTTAAGATATCTATATGTATTATTAAATCATAGGTGTTCATTATATGTTTGCATCTAGAAAACATATAGGACAAAAGAAATTATATTCTAACTAAACAAAATTAATTTCAAATTTCCAACCAAAGTAAGAAAACTAAGAAGAATGATTGAACCTAACTTTAAATGTACTTCAAATGAGCAGTGAAAATCTCAGGTTTTGTATACAATGTACCAACAGAATAATGATGATTACATTCATAAATGTATTAGTAAAACAATAGTGAATAATCCTACCTATACTCAAATCTTTATTACATTCAATAATAAATTACACCATACATATAACCAAAGTTTAGGTGACAAGCTAACCTCTTAAGGTGGCAAAACATCATCATAATCATCTGCATTGCTAGCAAGATCAAAATACTGATCATTTGTGTCTGCATCTGTTTGATTTTCTTCCTCATCCTAATCTATCTCCCAATCTCTTCATTGGTAATCAAAATGTCTTCTTCAAACACTCCATCATCATCTTCATCCACTTCTTTGAAATTTTATTGTGAATTAACATATTGCCCATTAGGCATTATATCAACAAATTCCATAAATTTTCATTTTGAACAAGATTTTGTTTGAATGACATACAACCATCTTGGGATTTTTACATCATCAATTAGAAATTATTGGTTAATTTGAAGAGGGGAAACATACGACTCATCCATCTTTGATAAAAATTGTCTTCTATTTGCCCGTACAAATCCATACTCATCATATTGAACTGTAGATGGTCAGATCCACTTACATTCTAATAATATAGGACTATTTTCACCATAGTCCAATAGAATAAGTTTTTGGATGAATCCAACATAAAATTTCTTCTCACTTTCGTGATGAAATTCGACACTAACAACACAATGACAATTTATCTTTCCTTTGTCTTTTTCTTCCACTCTTAAATGATTACCATAGCCCCACATTCCACTAAAACACATAGCCCATAAATGTGGAGATTGTGAAAGCTCACTTTCCTCCGTTGTTATATCTTGACCTTCTTCCTTTGCATCATTCACTGCATTAGCAATCCATTCTTCAAATTTTGGAAAGAATCACCTCAAATCAAATCAGCATGACGTCTGCGCCTTTGAAGTTGATGTTGCATCCAAGCTTGATTGTCTTCTTCATCATTTCTACATAGAATATTAACGTAAAAATAGTAAGATTGATAATATAAATGTGTAAATGCAATTGAGTAAATAAATTATTGTGTAAAATAATTTATACCTACACCACTTATCGAACAAAGATGTGTTTTGAAGAATATAGGCATGTATCACACTTCTTTCATGATATGAGAGCTTGAAGCGACATCCATTGCCTTCTAATACTTCACCTACAAATATGTCTTCTTTGTCATCATCCCATACACATCGAGTGACATTTTTAAAATCCTTCATATATTCTGTGCAAAATCGCATGGCCTCTTGCATTGAGTATCCCTCAGACATGTTTCCTTCCAGTTTTTCCCTAGTAAGAACATTTTTTTTCAAAACCTTCATATATCATTCTATAGGATACATTCATCTTGTTCTTATCAGGCCACAATGCTTTAGTTCATATTGTAGATGTATCAAAAGATGTATAGAAATGTTAAATATTGTTGGTGGAAATTACTGTTCTAATAGACAAAGGATTTCAATAACCTCCTCCCTCAAACTATCAAATTTTGAAGGATCTAATACATTTAAACTCACTCTCTTTAATATTAGGCCCAACCTTATAACTGCCAATCTTGGTCCCTTTGGAAAAATTAATATATTTACCACAATAGGTAAAATATTCTCCATTATGACATGATAGTCATGGGTCTTGAGGCCTCTTAAGCCATTAATGTCAGTTTGGCTTCTAATACTACTACTTACATATCCAGTGGGAAAGCGAGTCTGATACATAAACTGTAAGAATTGTGCACGTTGTTCCTTTGTCCAAACATAAGGAGCACTAGGTTTTCTATATTTTTCATCATCATATTTTTCAAACCAAAGATTTCGATGAATCTTTATTTGTCAAAATTCTTCACGTGATGAAATAGTATCAAATGCACCGAAAAGAGTTTCTATAATAGCATAGGCTATATTTTTCTCAGTATGCATAAAGTCAACAGTATGCCTAATGGCTATATCTTTAAAGTATGGAAACTTATAGAATATGCACAACCTTTTTATACCGCTTTCACTACATGGATCATATCTACTACCAACAATCGCATCATTTTCAATAAATGACATTCTTTTTTTTCTATTCTCAACAATGTAATCACCTATTATTAGCAATGGTGCTTCATGATTCTCTTCTTGACCATTGAACCGTGTTTTTTGTTGATGATATGGATGATCCATTTTAAGGTAAGCACGATGTCCACAATAAATACACTTACACAAACTTCTTGAGTGCCTCACAAAATCCTTAAAGTTGCAAGTAGGGCATCCATGGTATCCATGAACACTAAGACTGGACAATGTGCCATATGCAAGAAGATCATGAATCATAAATAATAAGGAAGCTCTTAAAGTGAATTTGATTGAATGACCATCCCTTAAAGATTGAATTGCTTCAATTCCTTTCCACAATTCCATTAGCTCATCATATAATGGCTCTAGATAAGCATCAATTATATTTGAAGTCACACTTTTCTTTCCTAGTATAATCAATGATAGCATTAAGAAAATGGTTTAGTTACTAACCATGGAGGCAAGTTATAATTTATTAAAAAAACTGGCCAAGTTGACCATTTAGTACTTTGATTTGAGAATGGGTTCACCCCATCTAGAGCCAAACCCAACCTTATATTATGAGGATCTTGAGAAAAATTAGGCCATCTCTTATCGAATTCCATCCACATCTTACAATCAGGCACATGTCGTTGTTTTCCATTAGTGCTCTTATTTTGGGCATGCCATTGCATAAGTTCAACAATTTCTCTGCACCTATACATTCAGAGTAATTGTGGGATTACCAAAAAGTGGCGAAGAACCTTTCTAGGAACCACAACTGATTTCAACCCTTCTCTATACCTCACTTCATGAGATTTCAGACATTCACTCTCACTTGCAATATTCATGAGAAATAATACACAACCATTCACACATGTGTGGATGTTTTCATACCCTAAGCCTAGCTTAGTGATTTCCTTTCTACATTGACTTTGTTTTGTTGGAAATGTGGAGTCAGATGGTAACAAAAAACTTAATAATGCCAATAATTGATCTACACTCTCATTTGTCCAACCAAACACCAATTACAAGTTAAGAATTTGAAGGATTATTGTCAAACGACTTAACCTAAAATTAGCATATAAAGGCTTTGAAGCATCCTCCATCAACTTGGCCCCATCATCGTTTAGACCCTCATTCAACATTCTATCAACTTCAAACCCTTGATCTAACATTACTACCTCTTCATCTATGTTTGGTGCCACTTCATCTATGTTTGATGCCTCTTCATCTCTCACACTCTGTCATTCTATCATATCTTCATAATAATTGACATTCCAAGGGCTTATACCACTATGCCTATATCTTATCATATGTCGATAAATGTCACTTCTTTTTTCACCTTTCCACCAAGACAATAATTACATGGACATGGATATTTTTCCATGTCGCTCCCATCGGCTATTCTCTCATCAAATGCATGGTATTGATCCCTAGTCAACCTTTGATGTTGATCCATCTGTAATGTTCTACACATAGCAACAAAAAAATGTAGACTAAGAGACAAAAACTATTTTTTTTGGTGCCACTTCATTTATGTTTTTTGCCTCTTCATCTCTCACACTCTGCCATTCTATCATATCTTCGTAATAATTAACATTCCAAGGGCTTATACCACTATGCCTATATCTTATCATATGTCAATAAATGTCACTTCTTTTTTTCACTTTTCCACCAAGACAATAATTACATGGACATGGATATTTGTCCATGTCTCTCTCATCAGCTATTCTCTCATCAAATGCATGGTATTGATCCCTAGTCAACCTTTGACTTTGATGTTCTACACAGCAACAAAAAATTGTAGACTAAGAGACAAAAACTATTTTTTTAATTGAAAGGCATTTCCATAGCAATAGAGTTATAAATACCAAATAAAATAGGGAGTTTAACTAATGAATTTTTAAAAATATATTTTTGTAGTTTATATTCAAATTGTTGATTACATTGCATTGCACATCTTTCAAACTCAAAGCATTACTTCACATTGCATAACTAATAACTAGATGTTGATAGATGACAAATTTCAATTACAATATAGTTTTTACAAAGTCAACCTAAGAAGTTATGCAATTAATTTACATTGCATAGCTAATAACTAGGAGCAGCTGCCAATTGCATTTGCTTGTCATGGCATTCCATGAGACCACATTTCTTTGAGGCATTTTTTTCAAAAAGTTCATTGCCTTGTATATGCTACCACATTTTTCATACATGTCTACCAAAGCATTTTATCAAATAATTCATTGCCTTGTTGCTAAGGCTAAAATCCTAAAACAAGTGCTTTCGAACAAGCTAAGGATGCTTGGAAAAAATATATCAAAGCATAATAGTAAGCAATAGCATAGACAAGGCAGTGAACTGGTTGAAAATATGCCTCAAAGAAATGTGGTCTCATGGTGATGGAATTCCATGACAATCCATAACAATCTTGTCATGGGCATTCCATCACCATGAGACCACATTTATTTGAGGCATTTTTTTCAAAGTTCATTGCCTTTTCTATGCTACCACATTTTTCATACATGTCTACCAAAGCATTTTATCAAACAGTTCACTGCCTTATTGCTATGGCTAAAAGCCTAAAACAAGTGATTTCAAAAAAGCTATGGATGTTTGGAAAAAATCTATCAAGTCATAATAGTAAGCAACAAGCTATGGTCTCATGGTTTTTTTTGGCATGAAAATCAACGTGATTTTATTTACATATTTTTGTAGGTTTTAAATGCATCTTTTGGCAATTTTGCTATTTGAAATGGGGAAAAATATTTATGGTCAATTTTGTGCACTTTTTAATTGTAGGATTCTCACAGTTAGTAAAAAAGGTAGTGTTCATGAAGGAATGGAAAAGATGCATAGAGCCTTTGAATTATACCCGTACTCTGCAATGACATTGAATCATTTAGCAAACCATTTTTTCTTCACAGGGCAACATTTTCCAAGTGGAACAATTGACTAAGATAGCTCTTGTTTTAACTGACCACCCTCTCATGAAATCTCATTCATATTATAATCCTGCATGATCTTATCATAGTAAAGGTTATTATGACACTATTGGCTGCTACTACATGACATCAGTCAAGGAAAGCCAGAGACAACAAGATTTTGTGGATAGGTTCAATTGAAGTTGGGAGATCTTAAGAGTTCTCTCTCAAATTTTGAAAAGGTTTTGGAGGTCCACCCTAAGAACTATGAGAGCTTAAAAGTTGTAGGCCATATATATGCTCAGCAAGGGCATACAAAGAAGGCTTTGGAAATTTTAAGAAAGGCGACTCGCATAGATCCACATGATGCCCATGCGCTTATCAAGATAGGTGAGTTATTAATATTGTTAGACCCCAGTGTAGCCTTAGATTCTCTTAAGACTCCAAAGTCTCTTTTGAAGAAGAGCATAGAAGTACCCATTCATTTGTTAAACAACATTGGGGTTCTTCATTTTGAGCATGATAAACTAGAGTTGCCTCAACAAACTTTTATGGAGCCATTAGAAAATGATGTTCCACCTCTACATAAATCTTTGTGGTTAGTTTTGTGCATTTTTTGCTTGTAGGATTCTCACAGTTAGTGAAAAAGGTAGTGTTCATGAAGGAATGGAAAAGATGTGTAGAGCCTTTGAATGATACCTGTACTCTGCAATGGCATTGAATCATTCAACAAACCATTTTTTCTTCACTGCAGGGCAACATTTTCTTGTGGAACGGTTGACTGATACAACTCTTGTTTCAACTGGCCACTCTCTCATGAAATCTCATTCATATTATAATCTTGCATGATCTTATCATAGTAAAGGTGATTATGACACCACTGGCCACTACTACATGACATTAGTCAAGGAAATCCAGAGGCCATAGGATTTTGTGGATAGGTTCAATTGAAGTTGGGAGATCTTAAGAGTTCTCTCTCAAATTTTGAAAAGGTTCTGGAGGTCCACCCTAAGAACTGTGAGAGATTAAAATTTGTAGGCCACATATATGCTCAGAAAGGGCTAGTAGAGAATGCATTGGAAATTTTAAGAAAGGCAACTCGCATAGATCCACTTGATGCCCGTGCATTTATCAAAATGGGTGAGTTATTAATATCGTCAAAACCCAGTGCAGCCTTAGATTGTATTAAGATGCCAAAGTCTCTTCTGAAGAAGAGCAGAGAAGAAGTACCCATTCAATTGTTAAACTACATTGGGGTTCTTCATTTTGAGCATGATAAACTAGAGTTGTCTCAACAAACTTTTATGGAGGCATTAGGAAATGACATTTGGGTTGAATTCATAAATAAAGCCCCAGTGCTAATTCTATAGTTTTTCCTGTGCTATTTAAGGATACAAAATTCTTCCATCAACTAGAAGAAGGTGGTGTTTCACTTGAGTTACCATGGGATAAAGTCACAACACTATTTAATCTTGCTAGGTTGTTTGAACAACTACATGATATTGAAAAAGAAAATCTTTTATATAGGTTAATATTGTTCAAGTTTCTTGATTATGTGGATACATATCCATGTCTTGCAGCCATGCCTCAGGCTCAGAATGAGATCCAACTAAGCAAGTGAATCAGATGCAAATAATTCTTATGTTGACATTTCACTTGGAAATTGGAATTATTTTACATTTTTTCACAATGAGAGGAAGGATCCAAAGGTGGAGGGACAACATCTTGAGACAGATAGAGAATTGTATTGTAAAGTGTTGGCAGAAAGACCGGGAAATGTTTATGCTACAAATGAGGCATCCATTGTGCTAGCTGAAAGGGGTCAATTTTATATTGCAAAGGAAATTTTTACATAGCTACAGGAAGCTGTAGCAGGAAACATCTTTGTTCAAATCCTTGATGTGTGGGTAAATCTAGCACATGTTTACTTTGCACAAGGACAGGTTGTGCTTGTAGTGAAAATGTATCAAAAATGTTTGAGGAAATTCTAATTTGGCACTGACACCCAAATTTTATTATATTTAGCTCGAGCACATTATGAAGCAGAATAGTGGCAAGATTGTAAAAGAACATTATTAAGAGTAGTAGATTGTAATGAGTGTTTTGAATTTTTGTTTAATGTAATGATGGTTTCGAATTACCTCTAAATTCGCTATAGAGGGCATCCCCAAATCCGATTTCGCTACAAAGGGCCTCAGCAAATTCAAATTTTTAGCAACAAACTCCAAATTCCTTGCCCTTGCCCACCCTTTTAGAAGTCTCCAGGGCCTCTCTAAATCCTTATCGCCCATGCAAGTAGCTACTATAACTGATCAAAACGCCGCATGCCAGGCTAACGAATGAAGTGAGGTTTGCAATGAACAAATGAAGTGAGGTCAAGCAAACGAAGCGAGGTCAAGCGAGATGAATGAATCTACAATGAACACAAATAATCGTGCCAATACATTGTGTGCATGAATACATTGCACCAATAATTGGCCGAATTGTCTTTTTAAAATTTTGTCTACTTTGGATTTGACAACTAACTCTTTAGTTATTTTTATTTCTGTGACTAAATAATTTTTTAGTCAATGACCAAATTAGTCATTTATTTACTCATTTATAGCTAAGTTGCAAAAAATGAGTAGAATTTAGTCATTTTTAGTTGTTGTGACTAAAAGTTTTAGTCACCTAGTCATTTATTTGCTAAATTATACTAGTGAGAAATAAACTCCAAAATGCAATCTAACACTTGAAACAACAATATTAAACTCAATATTTGCAAAACCAAAAAACCAAATACAAATCTGAGAAAGGAAAAAATGTGTTTTCTAGTCACCAAGAGGCAGTTTCTAAAGGTTGACTGGGATTCATTCACCCATGGGTGAATGGGTCTTTGCTCAAATATTTTTTGCAACTTTCAGGAGCCTCTAACATAGATCTATAGCTTCTTATTTGTCTAGGTTTCAATGTCAGAAAGTTGGAAATCTGATTTGTGGGTTAAATTTTGTGATTTGACAACTTTGACAACTTTTCAATATTTCACTTCAAAAGGTCTTCAACCTAAATCTACAATCACATGCACAAGAGAGAAAAATGTTTTTTTTTGGGTGAATGGGGGTTTGCCTTGGTCAAACCCCGTTTTGGTAATCAAAGCTTGAGTTGAAATAATGAATGAAAGAGGGAATGAAGAATGAACAAAGCTATGTTACCACTCAACAAACCCTTGAATGAAACCTTGATAATGTAGATCTTAGGAGGTCTAAAACTTGCATGAAATGGCTAAATTGGATGTGGATTTTGACACTTGATCTTGAAACCTACATCACAATGTTAGCTCCAAAAACATGCATGATACAAGAAGAATTTGACATGATGGATAGATCTTGATTGTTGTAATAAATCTTTGTTATATCTTCTCTTGAATGCCTTTTATTGCTCTTGTGAAATTTATCTTGAAAGTGCTCTTGAGTTATCTTGAAAAATCTAGGTGAAACTTAGTGAAATAACCTTGTATTTATAGGTATGTGTCCTTAATTTCTCAGAATTCAAATATCACAAGCCAACATTGAATTATGGATTTGAAGATGTTAAAATACTGCCAAAAACATAATTTAAATTTAGGTCTAAAGGTCTAGGAAGGGATCCATTCACCCGTGGGAAAATGGCTCCCAGGTCCCTATTCTTAGAACACACATTGCCCAATGTAAAGTGTTATGTAGTGGCATTAATTATTGTTGGGTTTCCCCTTCGAAAAATGTAATTTATTAGGCTTGTAAATGAATAAAAGGGATAATTGAGGCCTAATTAAGCTCAATTTAATTAAGAGGGCCCAAATAAGTGTGAAAATGTAAAGGGGTATATTTATCACCACTAAATTAAGGCATTATTAAGTCCAATTTAAATTAGGAGGGCCCAAACAAGTGAGAAAATGTAAAAGGGATACATGTTTCTACACTACAATATATATATTAGTCAAGATCAATATGTCAAAAAGTAGTTTCAACATTCATTTCCTCTACTTATAAATCATAAGAAATTGGAATACAATTTAGGAATCTAGTAGAAATTAGTTTTGTAATACGAGAAAAAATTTCACTAAAATCAACTCCCTAAACTTGGGAACAACCCTTTTTCAATAGTATTGCCTTGTACCTTTGTAACTGTCAATGTACTCATTTTTTTTTAAATACTCACCTTGAAACC
Organism: Sequoia sempervirens; assembly: GCA_007258455.2. Taxonomy (NCBI): domain Eukaryota; kingdom Viridiplantae; phylum Streptophyta; class Pinopsida; order Cupressales; family Cupressaceae; genus Sequoia; species Sequoia sempervirens. The sequence continues at coordinate 45,764 of VDFB02233343.1, read as the reverse complement.
AATGGGTTCATCATCCTCCATGGCCTCCATTATGCACCTTTGAAGAAATAGTTTTCTTCATTGATCTAGGTTTATCATTAGTACACGATAAAATAAATAAAAAACATAAATATGGTGGGCTATACTTATCAATTAGTTTTTTCGTCACATGGATCTTCTAAAGGGTGTAGTAGGAGGCTCTTGTTGTTCTTCCTTTGAACTCTTTGAATTTAAACCTTCTTCTTCCTCTACATCCTCCAATCCATCTTTTTGTTCTTCCACCTAGGTATCATTTTACTTCTCTATTTTGGTTTCAACTTTTAGTTTTCGTTTTCCCTTCTTTCGAGTTTACTTGAGAAAACTTAATTTTATGTTTACCAAAAAATATTATTTCTAGAATATATCATTTATAAGGAGAAGGGATTTCAAATATTATAACCCTTACAATTATTTCCATAACTAATGAAAAATCATTATTAGCTTAAAATCTAACTTAGATCATTTTTTAGGTATATGAAAAAAAGCCTCAACCAAAACTATAATGTGTGAAACCAAGGGTTTCTTACCTATTGAAACTTCATACTATGTTTTATTAACTAGAGTAGAGCATGGGGATTTATTAATCAAATAGCAAGCAACACTCACAAACTTGGCCTAAAAACACTAATTCAACTAAGCACTACTTAACATGCTTTTGGCTCTACCCATATATGTCATGTTCATCCTCTCTCCAATATCATTTTATTAATTCATATATAAATTTGTTTCTTGTCTCACAATACCTACATATCTATAAAAGTTATCAAATTCTCTAAAGCAATATTCCCCTCCATTATTTGACCTTAATACTTTTATTTTTTGATCCATTTAGGTCAACAAGAACCTTAAAAACTTTTTTTGTAAAAAATTCAAATTTATGTATTTGAAAATTAATCTGTCTAATGTGAGTAGTAATGGAAAAATTGATCATAATTAAATTATTTTTCAATTGAAGAAACAATATCCCCAAGACCAAAAAAATATCTATGAATAACCTTTAATAATCTCTTTCCTCTAGTATTACCTATTTGTGCTTAAAGTTGAAGGTTCCCAAATCCCTAAAATTTAGGATATTCTTGAGTGTCAAGGGTGTTGAACTCAAAATAAGTAGCTTACAACATATGATTAGCTAGGGACAAATGAGGACCTATTAGTAAGGATGGGTAATCCTTTCTTCTACTTTAGGCTTCATTGATTCAAAGGGGCATTCCCTAAGGTGCTATCTTAATGATAACCAAATAAGAATGACATGAAAATAGACCCTAAAACAAACCATACCCATTGCCTCAAAAACTCTAAATTGATTGTCACTAAGCACCTCTATATTTGTTTGTTGATACTAGGACCTTACACCTTCATTAAAAAAATGTTGGGAAAATGTATCTCAACCTTGCAATTATATACGGTTTATTGTTGATAGGATGTATGTTGGTATGTGGCGACTGGTCATGCAAATATTGTACACTCGTAACAATACTTTGGGTTCGGGGTATCACCCCAAAAAAAAATTTCATTGACATGTGAAGGTTTTATCGTTGACACGCCAACATTTTTTCCCGCTGACACATCAAGGTTTTCTCGTTGACACATCAAGGTTTTTTCTTGCTAACATGACAAGGTTTTTTTCCCACTAACACGTCAAGGTTTTTTTGTTAACACGTCAAATGAAAAATGACCTTGTAAAACCTTAATTCTAGAAGGTTCCAAAAATCTTGTTATGTATTCTGAGAATCTAATAGCGGTTGTGTTGTCTCTTTATTTCTGGTGGTGATACACCTGTGAGAAGCTTTCTTTGCAAGTATATTGTAATCGTTTGATTTTTGAATAATATATTGAGCGGAATTTGGAGTGTGGGATTTTTATGTCGAAAGGGTTTTCCCCACATAAATCATTGTGTTGTGGTATGCATGATATTTGTGTTTATTTGTGTTTAAGTTTTTGTAACTATCAAAGATTTGTAGAGTTTTTCATTTTTATCCTCTTAAGATTAGTGTAGGAAGTTGTTCTGCTACCTTAACTTCCTTACAACTGGTATCAAAGCTTGATCACCTTTGGTTTTAGTTGTGGGTTGTTGGGTTTTTTGAACTAATCCAGATTTGAGTGGGAGCTTGTGTAGAAGACACTTTGTGATCTTGTTGCAGGAGTTTTCATATGGAAAGTTCATCAGGGAGAATAGAGGTGGAGAAATTTTTTAGAAATAATTTTGAGATGTGGAAGCTAAAGATGGAGGATCTATTGATAGGTTGATATCTATGGGATGCTATTGATGAGAATGTTTCAAGGCCTATAGATCCTACTCAAGTTGCTCAATATGATGTTATGGACCGTAAACCCAAGGGTCTAATCAGATTATGCTTGGAAGACTCTGTTTTAATTAATCTCCATGAAGAGACCTCTGCATAGAAACTATGGAAGAAGCTTGGTGAGATGTATCAGGCCAAATATTTAGTGAACAATATTTTCTTGAGGAAGAAGTTATATTCCTTGAGAATGGAAGAGGGTGGACGAATCATAGACCACCTAGAAGCATTCAATATGTTGGTAACTCAATTGGCATCAATTGGTGTCAAAATGGATGAGGAAGAGAAATGTTAGATCTTGCTTTGTTCTTTTCCTGATTCGTGGGATTCTCTTGTTATGGCTATCAGGAGTACTTATGTTATATTGAAGATTGAAGATGTGGTGGGTTCTTTTCTTTCTGAAGAGATGAGGAGGAAGCTATCCATCACTGCCAAGGAGGCTCTAAATGTTTGTGGAAGACCTAAGGAAAAAGGAAAGATGAATGAGAAGCATGAAAAATCCAAGTCCAAGGGGATATTTTTTTTTATTCAAGGGGTAAACGCTTTTGACCGGAGCTATGAACCGGATACAACTATTCAACAATACCACCCCAACGGGGTTTGAACCTTGGTGGCAAGAACAACAATGCCACCTATAAACCATCACACCATGCCAATACCGACAAGTCCAAGGGGATATTTAAATCTCTTGGAAAGTTCAAAGTTATTTGTTGGAACTGCAATAAGCCTAGACATGTTTGTAAGGAATGTAAAGAATAAAAGAAGAAGAAAAAGAAGAAATTTGATTTTGATTCTGAGTCCGAGGTGATGCATTCATTGTAGTTTTGGCAACCCGGCCAGGTAATGATGCATGGTTAATTGACTTAGGTGCATCTTTTCATATGACCTTTAATAGAGATTGGTTTTGTGAATATGAAGAATTTGATGGAGGTAAGGTGTACTTGGGTGATGATTCTCATTTAGACATTTTTGGTCATGGTAAAGTTAAAATCAAGTTTCCTAATAGTAGAATAAAAAGGATTAATTGTGTTTTGCATATCCCTAGATTAGCACAAAATTTGTTATCTGTGAGCAAACTAATAGATGCGGGTGTGCACGAAGTATTTTCTAATGCAGGATGCAAGATGGTTAGAGGTGCTATGGTGATTGCTAGAGGTGTCAGATATGGGACATTGTATAAGCTTGATGCATGCACTATTGAGTGCAATAGTACTTCTGTGAAAATAAAGTTTGTAGAAGAAGTGAGGGTTTCACCTTTAGCAGATGGTCATGGCTTTTGGGTACCCAAGGGTGCTCTTTCTTCTGAGACAAAGTTACCTACAGAGAAAACTATGTTATGGCACCAGTGACTTGGACACATTAGAGAAAAGGGTTTAAGGACCTTAAAAAATAAAAAAACCTTGTTGAAGGTTTGTCTAATTGTAATCTTGAATTTGATTTCTATGAGCATTGCATTCATGGTAAACAAAACTACATTCAATTTTACTTGAGTTCTCATAAATCTTGTGGTGTATTGGATCTTATTCATTATGATGTATTTGGTCATGTAGATGTTCCTTCAATTGGTTAATCCACATATTATGTTTCATTTATTGATGACTATAGGACATGTGTATATTTTGTAAAGAATAAATATGAATCTTTCAGCTGATTTAAAGAATTTAAAGCAATGGTTGAGTTGCAGACTAGAAAGAAAATAAAATGTTTGAGGATTGATAGTGGCAGTGAATTTTGCTCTAATGATTTTGATAGATTTTGTAAAGATTGTGGTATTCATAGACAAAAGAAAACTCTATATTCTCCACAACATAATGGAGTTGCAGAAAGAATGAACAGGACATTGATGGAGAAGGCTAGGAGTATGTTGAGTGGTGCTAGCCTAGAAAAAAGGTTTTGGGTTGAAGCTATTGCCATTTCCTATTACCTGATTAATAGGTCTCCTACATCAGCTCTTGTTGATAAAATGCCTATAGAAGCATGGTTGGTTCACAAGCCTTCATTAAGACATCTTAGATTTTTTGGTTGCGAGGCATATGCACATGTGCCAATGGAGAAGCGAACAAAGTTGGAGAACAAGGTTGCAAAGTGTATCTTCATCGGATATAGTTATGGTGTGAAAGGATACAAGCTTTTGGATCCTGTTGCACAAAAGGTAATACATAGTAGAAGTGTTATTTTTAGAGAAACTAAGCCTTATTTTGTTACATTGAAGCCAAAACTAAGTAAACAGGAAGATGTGATTCAATTTCCTTCTACACCTGAGAAAGTTGAATTGAGGCCTAAGGATAGACAAGAAGTTGAGGAGAGCTCATCTAGCTCTAGATCTTTAGAATAGGAGGAAGAACCTCCAACTTAGCTTGTTTGTAGGTCTACAAGGCATAAACAACCACCTGAAAGGTATTCACCTGATGATTGGAGATGTATTTTTGCTTTAAATACTAACATGGATGAACCTAGATCTGTAGAAGAGGCCCTAGGTATGAATGATGCAAAATCTTGGAAGATTGCTATAGATGAAGAAATGACATCTTTGAAAAAGAATGATACATGGGATCTTGTACCATTGCTTGAAGGACAAAAACCTATCGGTTGTAAATGGGTGTTCAAGAAAAAGATTGGTTCAGATGGAGGTATTGAGAAGTACAAAGCAAGCTTGGTTGCGAAGGGTTACTCTCAAGTTGAGGGTGTTGATTATGGTGAGATATTTTCTCTTGTTGCAAAAATGGCATCCATTAGATTTTTGCCTTCTATTGTTGTTACTTATGATTTAGAGGTTGAGCAAATGGATGCGAAAACTACTTTTCTTCATGTTGATTTGGAGGAGGTTATTTATATGACACAGCTAGCGCACTACTTGGTGAAAGGTAAAAGTAAGTAGGTTTGAAAATTGAAGAAATATTTGTATGGCTTAAAAAAGAGTCCTAGGATGTGGTACCAAAAATTTGATACATATATGTTGAGTTTGGGATTTGAGCATTCTAAATCAAATCATTTTGTTTAATATAAAACTGATGGTGATCGTTTCCTATTTATTGCATTATATGTTGATGATATGTTATTTATTGGTAGAGGGAAAGGTATGATTTTAGAACTAAAATCTCAACTTGCTGCTAAATTTGAAATGAAAGATCTTGGTACAACTAAACACATTCTTGGTATGGAAATTAAAAGAGATAGAGTGAATAGAAAGTTATGGCTTGGTTAAAGCAAGTATGTCAACTCAATTTTATAGAGGTTTGATATGCAAGATTGTAGACCATTGTGTGTTCCTGTTTCAGTTGGAACAAAGTTATCTATTTCAAATTGTCCAACATCTCCATCAGAGATGGAAGACATAAGCAGAGTGCAGTTGGAAGTTTGATGTATGATATGGTTTGTACTAGACCATACATTTCTCAAGAAATGGGAGTTCTTTCCATCTATATATGTCTAATCTTGGTAGATTTCATTAGGATGCAATTAAAAGAGTCTTCAAATATTTGTGGGGTACCTCAGATTATTCCTTATATTATCATAGTAATATGACTAAAGATGATATTTCCCTTGATATTCATGGTTATGTGGATTCATACTGGGTAGGTGATGTTGATAGTATAAAATCCACCAGTGCTTATGTTTTTACTTTATTTGGTGGTGCAATTAGTTGGATGAGTAAGTGACAGGTTGTGGTTGCTTTGTCCACTAATGAAGAAGTGTATATGGCAGATACTCATGCTGGTAAAGAAGCTATTTGGCTTAAGAGACTGTGTTCATATACTGGAATAAAACAAGGTGCAATGAAAATTTATTGCAACAGTCAGAGTGTGATATGTCTAACCAAGAACCTGACATTTCATGCCAGGACCAAGACATTGATGTATAGTATCATTTTGTTAGAGATATGGTTGAAGTTGATAGGGTGAAGCTAGTTAAGGTAGATACTTTGATGAATGTTGCTAATTCTTTAACTAAGCTTGTGAGCAAAGAGAAGTTCAAATGATGTTAAGAGACTATGGGCCTTTCGGCCCCTAGTAATTAAAGAGACAATGGTTACACCCTCACGTTGCTCTTGCAAGGTGTTCAACAAGTTGGATATTTGTTGGGAAAATGTGTCTCAACCTTGCAATTATATACAGTTTATTGTTGATAGGATGTATGTTGGTATGTGGCAACTGATCATAAAAATACTATACACTCATAGCAAGATGTGGGGTTTAGGGTATCGCCCAAAAAAAAATTCATTGACACGTCAATATTTTTTCCTGTTGACACATCACGGTTTTCCTGCTTACACTTCAAGGTTTTTTCTCGTTGACATGTCAAGGTTTTTTTTTCCACTAACACATCGAGGTTTTTTCGTTAACACATCAAATGAAAAATGACCTTGTAAAACCCTAATTCTAGAAGGTTCCAAAAAGCTTATTATAAACAGTTGGGATGTATGTAGATGAGGGTGTATTCTAAGAAGCTGATAGTGGTTGTGTTGTCTCTTGATCTCTGGTGGTGATACTCCTGTGAGAAGCTTGCTCTAAAAGTATATTGTAATCTTTTGATTTCTAAATAATATATTGAGCGGCTTTTAGAGTGTGGTGTTTTTCTCCAGAAAGGGTTTTCCACACATAATTCATTGTGTTGTGGTATGCATGATATTTGGGTTTATTTATGTTTAATTTTTTGTAACTGTTAAAGATCTATAAAGTTTTGCATTTTTCTCCTCTCAATATTAGTGTAGGAAGTTGTTTTGCTACCTTAACTTCCTTACAGAAAATGCATAACCACGTAAGGATCTTTAATATATTTTCTTATTAACCCTAAGATATTTTCACCTTTAAATAAACACTCTTACATGGATGTAAACAGAACAAAAAACCGTGCCTCTCTTAAGATAAAGATTTCAAAAATCACTAACAATGTTGGTTGGACTATCAACACTATGTTTGTAAAGATCAATTATTGTTACTTTTTGGTGTGATAGTGTGATGGGAGGTTTAAAATATAATAGATAGGTTCCATTATTAGTGAGAGCATTAGAGTATATGCCTTCAAGACCACAGGGTAGCATGAATCTAACCCAATACAAGATATAGGGTAATGAAGGTAACAATAGGGACCATACCTCTCAAGCATATAAAATTATAGCACAACTAATTGAAAACACTTTAGTTATCCATGAAAAATCTACAAAATTATTGCATTACTTTGATATGGTGCCTTGTAAAAGATTTTCAAGGAATTTAAATGCCTTCTAGTTGAGAAATTAGTCAAAGATAACATTGAAATCATCAATAGTACTAGGAGGATCAATAAGACCATCAAAATTTCATACAATGTTCATGGAGACATTTGAAAAGATGTGAAATATGTACATTACATTATTCCTTAAGGATTATAATTTCATATTACACCACCTAGGAGAAACCTAAAAAAAATTACAATCAAAATGCTCTTAGCTAATCATAGGAAAGCACAATAATAATTTACAACTCTATCTCCTTTTGTTTTTGTATGCATCCTTTTTTCCATCATTTTATATCATTCAAATCCTACATATATGTCTTTCAATCATCATCAAGTTATTTTGGGGGAAGAACCATGGTCATTCACTAATGTATTGTATGTCACTCATATCTACTTTCATTAGCTTCATATGGTGTTGTCTTCATGAAACCATACCTTTACATTAGCATCCATGTCCATTTGTATAATAACCATTCCTTTGAGGGATCCAAGAGTACACAGAGGAATTAAAGAGTCACATGATACCTTATCACTTCCATTTGAGGCCTTTAATGATGTTTTAAACTGTGTGAGGAGGTAGGTAGGGTTTCAACCTAAAATATGTGGGTTCTAATAAATTTCATACAAGAGGGAGTGAGCAAGGAGATTTTTTGTAAGTTTGAGATTGAGGTTTTGAGGGTTTTGGATACTTTATGGATACAAGAAAGATGGAAGGGATCGACAGCCAAGGTTTTAAGATGTTGCATGATATTTAGCTTTAGGGTATGATGGTATTATGAAACTTGGGGGTCTAAAAGGATAAGTCATAAGGGAGAGAAGGGATTAGGAAAAATAAATACCCACTACCACTAGGATAGAGGGAAGGTGGCAAGAAAATCTCTAGGGTTTTATGAGGAAAGTGAGAAAAAGAGTGAGGATTGGGAAAAATGCATAACTACTTGAAATATAAAAAATATGGTTACCCTAAGTTTAGTAACCAAAACCTAGGGTAAATGGACCATCATTTCTAGGATTTCATTAAGATTCAAATCAACAAGGTGCATAGATTGACTTACAACCTCTTAGCCAAGTCAATCAAACTTGGATCTACATATTTTTGAGTCTTAGGAATGAATTGGAGATTATTTGGAATGATTTCCCTAATTAAACTATATGACCTAATATGATAAATTCAATTTCCTGAAGTAAACAAGTTGAAACAGTGATTTGCAAGTGGATATGAAATGTGCAGGCTGATGTGTACCCATCACCAAAAGTTGAGTTTGAGTGTTGTAGCAGGATTGGGTCACCCCTAGGAAAATGGGTCCTTGATGAGGGGTCCTGAAACTATTTTTGAAATCCTCTTGTGCTGGATCTGAGCTCCTGATTCTTGGTTGTAAACTTTTTGGAATGTCATCAATGAATTATGTAATTGAGTTTTCATGGCTTGAAAAATTTGATGACAACAAATGCAACGGTGAAAAATGGATCTTCAAACTCTCTTCAATCATCTTCAAACCTATAACTTGCACATTCACAAAGAGCGAAGATGTTGTGCCATATAGGGGCTTGCCTCAATCAAACCCCGTGTAAGTGTTCACACTTCCACAATGGCAATGTCAATGATAAAACTTTAATGAAAAGGAAGGAAATGATGAATGAGCAAAATGTTGCAACTCACCACCCTTCAATGACTTCCTTGAAGGACTCAAGTCATACACATCACATCAAGGATTTGGATCTTTCTTTGTTTGAATGCTTGAATGCTTTGGAGACCTACTATAAGGGTTAGCCTTCACAAAACATGAACATGAACACACACATAAATTCACATAGAATTTGACATGATGTTGGATCTTGAATCGTTGTAATGATGCTCGGAAATGCTGCTCTTGAAAATAGTATTTGCTCAATTGTATGCCTTAGTGCTAGATAGATTCTTGTTAGATTTTTAAATGATAAAATAACTAGGTATTTATAGGTGTTTATCCAATTTTTCAAAAATTAGATTCCAAAAGCTGACACTTCATATTTGAATTTTGGATGTTAAAATGCCACCACTAACATATTTAAATTTGAGTCTTGGCTAAGAAGGGGGACCCATTCACCCATGGGCGAATGGGTTCTGGCCCAAATTTCTAGGACACTCAAAGTTAGGGACAATTTAATGATTGGATGCATTTATTCAATGCTTCTCCTCCTTTGGAAAATGGTAAAAATTAGGCTTTGGAATGCATAATTTAGATAATTAGAAGTTTAATTAAGTCCAATAAATTAGGGGGACAAAACATAATATGAAATTGTTAAGGTATACAATTTTCTACACTACATTTAGCCCCCACTTTAGTGAGAGTATGAACTTATGCTCAGACTCACACTAAAGTAGAGAAATATATGTCAAGAGGGGTTCAAGCGTACAAATGTTGAAGGATAGGATGACTAAGGATCAAAGGTTGCCAAGCCCCCAGGATCCAAGATCCCATGGCAAACCAACATAAGCACAAAGGGACACACATATATGATATGTAGCAAGGCAAGATACACAAACATACAATGTCAAAGTAAATGCAAGGAAAAATAAAGAACAAAGGGATATGAGATAACAAGTTGTATTATGCTAGCGGCCATACAAAAGCATCCATGACACTATAGCAAAGTCATATATTTGCTAGGTGAATCACAAATAGGAAGACACACAGGCTATTGATGACCATTTTCCATTAAGTGAGCTCCCAAAATAGGTAGAAAAATGAGAAACACACACTAGGTCAACAAGGTGTGCCCATAACCATACCAAGAGTTATACTCCCTGATAACCTTGATAAAGTGCTATAAAAATGATCAAAATGCTATACCAATGCTACACTAAGTTCAACCCCTATGAATAAAGTGAAGCCAAGAAAATTTCAAATGTCAACACACCACTAAGTTCAATCTTTATGAACAAAGTGAAGAAAAATAATGATAATGTATGCCCCCAATTTAAATAAATTGCTAAACACTATGTTGTGAGAAATTACTTTAAAGTAGAAAAATGATAAATGCCATGCAATAAGAGATCACAAGAGCTTATTTGGAAAGCCTTATGCCAATGATATGTTTCCAAATAAACTGCATCATGATAAGGGGTTGCCCTTAGAATACAATATAGGGAGGTACATTGAGGTATCCATAGATCTAGGGTCAATATACGTCTTTACTACAATGATATAATAGAGCTCAAAACTGACATCATTCCCCAAATACTCGTGGAACAACAAAGACAATGGAAGAATGACACATAGAGAGAAGACAAAGAAACTTTTGGGTCAACCTAGAAGAAACCTAAATGTCTCAATGCCTTGCATCGTCCCCAAAAGGGAAACATAAGACAAGAAAAGATAAGGTTTACAACATATAGAAGAACAAAGATACAAATAGAAGAATGTCATGATAGGTTTGTTTCCTTTGTATCCTTGTGCCAATAGAGAGAGAAGGGCCATCCAAAGGAAACTCACAAACATAAATGCATTCCAAGTAGCACAATACGGGAGACCACATTACATGCAAGAAAACACAAAGAACATAGAAAGCAAACACATAAAAGAAGTACTTCACATGTGAGCCGACCTAGAGTAGGTTGTTCACATCCCAATATTACTCATCATATAAGGAAGGTAGACAACTAGCCAAGGGGACTACAACAAGTGCTATACTAGGAGCATAACCAGGTTCAACATGTGGTGGGTCACTCTCATTAGGAGGATCATCACGGTTGCCCCCATCTAACTTCATAGAAGTTGAAAATAACAAATTCAGCTCATTATGCACTTCTTCATCAATTTTAGCAATCTCATCATCATTATCCAAATTGATTACAATAGGAAGGTTTATGATTATTGGATTTAAATTTTCTTATTTTTCCTCTTATTTTGGTTCTACATCTTGTTTTGGGGAAAGTTGGATTTCTTCTTGAGTTGTTTGCATAGGTGTTGGTTGATTCTTTTCTTCCAATTAACGAGCAATAGCATGACATCTACACCTACAATCTTTAGCATTTCAATTTTTTCTTGCACGATTTTCAAGTTGTGATGGGATAGGAGCGGGTTTCTCGACCGTTGGTCTCTTTTCTTCCCTTAAGGGAGGAATAGAAGGGACCACCATGGGTTGGGAAACCACTATCTCTTTAGGTCTCTACACTTGTTATCTTTGGAGGTACAAAGGGAATCATCTTATTGTCTCTTAGTCTCTTATAGGAGATGGGTGGAGGAATTGTAGTGTATTTGTCTTGCTTACTTAGAAGGTTTTTTTGGCTCAATCATAGGTTCATCATTAACAAGCTGGGGAGAAGGAACAACCATGGATCTATCAGACTTAGGAATATTGCTAAGAGATAATTCAACTATGCGCTTTGACTTGAACTTTTGATATGACTTGAAAAATAAATCTTCACAAGGCTTTATAGGCTCCATAGATTTGGTCCAAAAGAAATCCAATGAAAAATTCCCATAGGAAGATGAAGGGTTAAACCCACTATGATGCACTATAAATGTCTCATTTTTCGAAAGGGAATTGTATGCACTTGTGAATAACCAACAGGACGACATCCATGGAGAGTATCCATGGATAGCCTAGCTTCACATGGAATTGGTTCAAAATCAGGATGATGGAGACACATCTAATTTTTTTGGTCCAACTTTTGATGAAAGAGTGACTGAACCTATCGTAGGGCGAGAAAAACCATTATGTGTTTTATCAATTCTTTCAATTGTTCATAAGAATCTTGATAAAGTTCATGCACAAGCAAGAATTCCTCAGTGATAACATTCTCTACACACACGGGATCATTAATTTTTTCGGCGATCTAGAGAGGACCATCGGGCGCATGTATAGATGCATCAATATGTGTGAACGAAATGTTAGGTAACGAAGTGATTTGACCCTTATGAGGTTGAATGTCTATGAGAGTGACTATGTCATGTAGATCATCCTCATTATCACTCTTATCATCATCATCGTAATTCATATCCTCAATCTTATCAACATTCATCACATCATTCTTGACTTCACTAGCTTTCACAAAGTTAGTTGAATGATTTGGCATTGGTTCGGTGAAAATTTGCAAATTTTGGTTAGGTGGGGTAATTGACTTATTTCCTTTGTCACTAACACCTCCCGACTGGATATGATTGGAATTGATGAGGTCTTGTACTTGATGTTTAAGACGCATGCATCATTCTATGTCATGTCCACTTTGTCGGTGATAATGGAAAAAGGCATTTGGGTTATAATTTGGAGGTAAGCATTTGGTTGTGTCCATAGGTTTGACCGGAGGTAAATGAATTAGGTTCTTATTCAAAAGTTGCAACATAATTGAATGGAGGGAATTGGGTAATGGTGTAAATTTCCTATCCCTAGGTCAAAATTGGTATGATGTAGAGCTTATGGAAACAACTTGAGGTTCGACATGGTTTGTTTGGGATTGATTTATCTTTAAAAGGTTCTTGTTTGGCTTCTTGAATTGTTGATAATTTTTTTGATGTGTGGGCTCATATTTCTCGGTATGTTTGGATGAAGATGCCTCTTCATACTTATTAATCAAATTCTGATACTCATGAATCACCGTACACAAACTTATAAAGGATGGAAACTTCATTAATAGAACTTTTTTCCCTTATGTCAGTTTGCAAGTTATCAATGAACATTGTTTGGATTTCCACATTGGGAACAATTAGATTGACTTGTGATAATATCAACTGATAGCGGCTTATGAAATCTATAACTTTTTCACCTTGTCTTTGTTTGCATCACATTAAATCAGTTATATTGATCTTGGGACCAATGTGCACTTGGAAATGTTTGAGGAAAGCATCAACAAGCTTAGTAAATGAGTGAATTGAGTTATTTGGTAATGAACAAATCCATTCCAAGGCCATGTCCTTCAATGACTTAGGAAAAAGTTTAGCCAAGAGCTTATCTTCAAAAATGAAATCACTACATAAGGTTGTGTATGCAGATATGTGGTTGCTAGGGTCTCCTTTAATGTTGTATTTCTCAAAGCAGAGTATCTCTATGTTTTGTGGCATTTGTGTTTTCAATGTCTCCAATGACTGGGTTTCTTTTGACATATTGTGATGGTTGTCCATTTTGAGTTTGGTTCAATGTTGATATTTTTTGTTGAAGAGATGCCACATTTTGCAAGAGTTGGTTTATGGTAGAATCATTGCTTGTCGTATTTTGGGAATGAAGTGAATATTGTGGAAGTGTATATGTGTTAGGTGGACTACTATATTGCAAGTTTTGTGAGAGGTGATGGGTTTGGAGATATGATGTTTGATTTCACAAAACTATAAGGATTCCTAGTTGAAATACTAGAAGTTGGAGCTATATTGTTGCTTGGTTGCATTGTTGTGGTAACAGTTGAATTTGTAGATGTGGGAACAGAGGCTATAGTTGTAGGGAGAGAAACTTTGACTTCCTCCTTGACTTTGAGTGTACCCAAAAGCTCGAGTACAACTAACCATTGTAGGTACATGATTGTCTATGATGTAGGCTAGACTACGCATTACCTCTAGTCCTTGAGCATCATCAAGCGATTTCCTCTTGTTATCTATCACAGGGACCATTGTGACAGTGATATATTTTGTGCTCACATAGTCTTGAAGTTTTTCTAATGCTTTTTCCATTTCTCCAATTTCTCTTCAAGGACATGGGCCACCATGGTTTAAACATCAGTGACAGTGGTTGATGGTAATGTCATGGGAATTGTGGCATTAGGGATGGAATCCAAAATGGGTTGAGTATTGAAAACACTTGTCATGAAAGAGTTGGAGAACTCAAGATACATAGTGGATGTACCAACAATGCTAGATACCATGAGTCTTGAACTACGTCTCATAGAAGTATTGGCACTAGGACACTAGGTTGTGAAACTCATGCAAATTTCATAACACCAAAAGTGCACCCAAAATGAACACCAAAGTATTAAATAGGTATAGCAAACAATCAGAAACAAAAAGAAACAAGGAGAAGCAAACAAGAACCACATCAAAAAAGGTCTCAGAAAAAAAATTGTTTAGCCAAGACAAGCAGGACAGGGTTGCCCAAGGGCATCTGAGTCCTGGTCAGGGGTTTTCAAATTTTGAAGTTTAACTGAAGACTACTCTGTTTAAGGATTCTGATTCTACTTGCAAACAACTGTAACAGTAAATAAATTTCTATAATTTTCTTAATGTATTCCAATTTAAAGCACAATTCAAGTATGAAATGATGTTGAAGATTTTTGAACAAATTTGAATGCAATTTTCATAACTCAAATATAATAATTAACTGATTGTAAGATGCAAAGACTTTAAAATGTTGATTTTTGAATGCCAATTTTTAACCCTAAACAATGCACTTTATTTCACCAAATGAACCAGATGCAAAAATGCTTTAAAATATGCAATTATGAAATTCAAACAAAGATCTGTAGGTTCAGACAAACTAAGCAGACAAAGACATACAATTGTGAGAAATTTTGTTGATGTACTTGTATAAGGACAGGGTCACCTAGGGGCGAATGGGTCCTTCTTCAGAGTTCTGAAATTTGAAAATCTAAATGTTTAGTTTGGTGTTTAAGGTTGTCGTTCCTATTTGCAAACAGGTTTGACAATGATTATTTTTCTAGAATTTTTCAATGTAATGCAAGTGCAAATGTATGACAATTTTGAAACAAACTGACAATTTTTTGAATGCAATTTTGAAATGAAATCTGATCTAAATTATTGAAACACACCCTAATGCAAGCTATGATGCAATATGAATGCAATATTTTTGTATTTTTATGACTTTTTATGATGCAAATATGAAACCCTAAATGAAAGATGCAAAATCTAGATCTAGGGTTTGAAAAATTGCCAAATCATAAAGCTATGACATCAAATGTCAAGTTCACCCAAATGAAATATAAAAAAATGTGGTTACCCTAAGTTTAGTAACCAAAACCTAGGGTAAATGGACCATCATTTCTAGGATTTCATTAAGATGCAAATCAACAGGGTGCATAGATTGACTTACAACCTCTTAGTTGAGTCAATTAGACCTGGATCTGCATCTTTCTGAGTCCTAGGAATGAATTGGAGATGATTTGGGATGATTTCCCTAATTAAACTATAAGGCCTAATATGATAAATGCAATTTCCCGAAAGTAAACAGACTGAAACAGTGATTTGCAAGTGGATCTGGAAAGTGCATATTGATGTGTACCTATCACCAAAAGCTAAGTCTGAGTGTCGTAGCAGGATTGGGTTGCCCCTGGGTGAATGGGTCCTTGATGAGGGGTCCTTAAACTATTTTTGCAGTCCTTTGGTGTTGAATCTGAGTTCCTGATTCCCAGTTGTAAACTTGTCAGAATGTCGTCAATGAATTATGTAATTGAATTTTTGTGGCTTGACAACTTTGATGACGACAAATGCAACAATGCAAAATGGATCTTCAAACTCTCTTCAATCCTCTTCAAACCTATAACCTACACATATCCAAAGAGGGAAGATGTTGTGCCATGTAGGGGTTTTCCTCAGTCAAATACTGTGTAAGTGTTTCCACTTCCACAATGGCAATGTCAATGATAAAACCTTAGTGGAAAGGAAGGAAATGATGAGTGAAAAAAATGCTACAACTCACCACCGTTCAATGGCTTCATTGAAGGACTGAAGTCATAGACATCACCTCAAGGATTTGGATTTTGCTTTGCTTGAATGCTTTGGAGACCTACAACAAGGGTTAGCCTTCATAAAACATGAACATGAACACACACATAAACTCACATAGAATTTAACATGATGTTGGATCTTGAATTGTTGTAATAATGCTCTAAAATGTTGCTCTTGAATTGCTCTTGACAATAGTATTTGTACAATTGTATGCCTTAGTGCTAGATAGATTCTTGTTAGATTTTTAAATGATAAAATAGCTAGGTATTTATAAGTGTTTATCCAATTCTCCGAAAAAATAGATTCCAAAAGCTGACACTTCATATTTGAATTTTGGATGTTAAAATGTCACCAACAATATATTTAAATTTGGGTCCTAGCTAAGAACAGGGACCCATATTCCCATGGGTGAATGGGTCCTGGCCCAAATTTCCAGGACACTCAAAGTCGGGGATAATTTAATGATTGGATGCATTTATTCAATGCTTGTCATCCTTCAAAAAATGGTAAAAATTAGGCTTTGGAATGCATAATTTAGAAAATTAGAATCTTAATTAAGTCCAATAAATTATGGGGACAATACATAATGTGAAATTGTTAAGGTATACAATTTTCTACACTACACCGCTATCATTGGAAGAGGAAGTGGGATTTGGGGATTACAAAAATCTAATATTGTTGTTCAAGAGGAAAAAAGGAATGTTGGGTCCATTGAAATTTGGGTGTTGGGAGTGTTTAGTATCTTTTGCCAAAGAGGATTGGGGGAGGAATTTTTTTGGGAGTCTAGAAATAGGATGCCAAAAAAAGCAAGGATCAAGATTATATATACCCAATGCTAAGGAAAAGATAATGTAAAAGCATGGAGAGAATCAAGGATTAGGGATGTGTGATGATGAGATCCTCAAGAATAATGGTAAGAGGAAACCCAAAGGCCTAAGCCTAGAAATGAAGGAGGCAAACAAAAAGCAAGGACTGGGACCATTGTATATCCAATGCCTAGTGGATAAGGGGAATCAAAATAATATTTGGAAGGCAATTTGATACTAGTGAAGAATTAGCCATAGGTGAATGTGAAAATGAAAGTATAAAAGCCTAAAAGGATGCAAGTAAAATGGTATTAGGGTTCAAGGGTCAAGGAAATCATTTGTGCAATATATAGTTATAAGTGAAATTTTGGAGGCTTTTACCACTAAATGATAACTGGTTTTACCAATAAATGACAGCTGAAACTTGTTTTCCGACAACTCAACAGTAGTTTGCAGATGTGAGACTTCTATATGACTAATAATTAATCAAACTAGAAAGTATAAAGAAAGATATATCATCTAAAATCTCTTTTGATATCTATGTACTTAAACCAGAAAGTATAGAGAAGCAATATAGGTTAGAATCTATGAGGAGGCTGATCTGCACACCCAATAGATCTCATCCACCCTAAACTGGGGAAAAACCCAACATATACAACAAAACTAACTAAACCACCAAGAGCTACTCAATGGTTTCCTGTATATTGTACAAATTTTTGGTATAAAGGGTGGATGAAGGCTAGGATTAGTGCAACTGCCCAGAACATAGTTATGTTGGTCAGGAGCTTTCGATGCTGTTGTAAATACAGGTTAAGTTGTACCATAGGCAGGCTGATATGTGGAGTATTTTTTAAATTTGAATTTGAGGGTTTTCTTCCAAATCCTGCAAATTGGGGCCCTTGCACAGCCCATTCAAGAGATTGGCCGCTTGGCTGTCAGTGCCAATGGGGCTCTTAATAACGCCTGCCCTCCTCAACACTGCCACGTCATCCTCTTCCTCAATCAGCAACACATAATATGATATTTCCTTACCACTTCCAGGCTGGCAGACCTCCAATACCATTAAATTTCTGAACATCATCTCAGAAGTATCCACGAACGCTATGGGGAGTGTAAGAGTTGCCCCATGTTTAAGGAAAGTATTTTTTCCCTTGAGGGAACCTCCTAGTTAATCTTGAACCTTAACACCAGAATAACAGTTACAAGCATTGCCCACTCTATGGTCACCTGATAACATTTTTTCAGCTATACAAATTTGGATATGTTTCAAGAAAGCTTTCAATAAACTGTGTCGCACTATGTTATGGACATTGTCATACTCACCAGGCAAGCCACGCTACACTATCATAAAATGAATAACAGGTTCATTCTGAACAACATGTTGTGACATTAGTATTCCTTGGCAAAATTTACTCGAGCCTTTTTAAAATATTATAAACCCCAACCAAGGCCAGCTTTTACAGCATACACCCTGTTATTTGCATAAATAAGCCCACTGATAATCTCTATTCTATATTCTCATAAGTGAATAGGAGAGGGGTGAATGACTTCACACATTGAAATTCATCTCCCTACCATAAAAATGTGGTAAAATTTCTTATCTATTGGAAGATATAAATAATAATAATGTGTTTAAGTATCGTCCTCTGGTAGCTTTTTTATCTATCAGAATGTATAAATAATATGTATTTAAATATTCTTCTTTAAAATATTAGAGAAACCTTTTTAATTTATTATCTAACTATTTGTGTTGATCTATTTATCTCTTACAATTATTTTATTGAACAACCAACCACCAAAAATTTCAAGAATATGATAATGGCTAAAAACAAAGTGTTACAAGAAGGACAAAATTGTGCAAATGCGTGATTAATTTTTTGCAAGTAGAGATCAACGATATGACATTAGTTAAGACAAAATTTACAACTCGAAAATGCAAGACGAAGTAGTAACACCCAAAACCAAGAATTAGCACAAAACTTCAAGTATGTAGAAAATGTGCTCACAGTTAGAACCCAACATTTGCTTTAAAACTAGAAATCAAAAAATAGTTTCCACTAAAGGATGTATAAGTTGGACTTTGGAGATTTAAAAATCATTGAAATCTACAAGTGACATGAAAGACTATGGTTAGAAGTTTTTATGGATTTATTTGCACCCATTGACTAATGTAGTTAGGTAATTTATTTTGTTTATTTTATTATTTTAATTCATAGATAGGATACAACTCCTTTATTTCTTGTATTTCTTAGGAGGTCTTTTACTAGCCAAATTTTTTCCTAATAACAAACATAAACTTATCTTGCTAGTCTATTGTCTCGTATCCTTTTTCTCCAATCCTTTGAATCATTTCCCTCCCCATTCCCCCTCCCCGGCCTTCTCACTAACCCCTATTGGCATGTCTCGTGTTTAATGTAGCATTGACAAGGATTGCTTCTTATCCTTCCAAAATTGATCATATTCGTATAACCCCAACATCATTTCTCTTCCCTATGCCTACTATCCATAATTCCCTCTTCTTTTGACAAAGTCTCAAGCTTGTGTATCATTGTATCATTTTACCCTCAACTTGAATTCTATAGTCCTTACCACAATTTATTTTGTTACCTTTACTTATTGGCACACCAAGGTTGGATTCAAGATCACACTATTTGTTTAGGTGCAATTATGTGTGCATCTAAACATCTAGGTATGAATTCTCCTCTCAACTAGGTGTAGGCAATCTTTGTGTTTTTGATTTACACACCTTTTATTGGTCTTCCAAATTCATTTCAAGGAACAAAAGAAAAATCAAAATGGCCAAAAAAGTAAAAAATACAAAACCAAAACAATTGCCAAAAAAATAAAAAAATAAAATAATGTCTAAAAAATGTGTTATCATATATCTACTCAATGAAAAATCCATCTTCTAATTGTAATATTAAAATCCATAGTTGGCCTTTCTTGAGAGTCGGGGTACCATTGGAGTGTGGTACACTAACAAACTAGATTAGGAGACTAAATTTACATTGTCACATACATTTTCATGCAAGTACCCAATCCCTATGGTTGTCATTGGGTCCATTGAGTCTTAAAGGATGATTAAAAATTCACAAGGATTTACGCACCTTTACATTTCATGTAATCATTTGTAGCCACCATGGGATATGCTTCATTCTTCACTAGTTATCCCAAGTCCAACCCTACTAGGAATTCTTAATCTAGATATTGAGAACTCCTAGATTTGAGGAACTAATTTGGGTATAAAGTCTTCCTCACCTTGGTCATGCCCCCATGCCCATTCTTTCTATTACTTCCCTTGATTAACATAGCCTTGTTTATGATTCACTCTCTTTCTCTTCAAATTCTTGTATTCATCCTTCTCACGACATTTATAAAATATCCATTATAAGCTTGCTTGAATAAAGTTGCATCTTTGATTTTCAACTACACCATCTTAGCCATTTCTCTATCTTATATTAACCTCTCTTACTTTGAAATCAAATCATTTCTTATAACATTTTTTGTTATCCAAGCTTTCTCTCACTTCCCTCCTAGGCCTTTTGGACCTAACTCAACTCCTATCCTTTTTGGTGATCTAGACCCATCCTAGTACCAACCTTTGCACATCATATAGGTACACTTAGACTTATCTATGTATGCTAGCATTATATTTTCAATGAAATATTGTACAATTAGGTTATTGAAAGATTTTATGGCACACACAACAAAAAAATTTAGACAAGTGTATCCATCATAGTAGAAAGGTAAGTTAAATTATGTATATTCAATCATTTCATTCTATTTGATTTGTTATTCTTGTTTCTTTTTAACATGTGTTATCCCAAAACACCATCACTTGCTACACTATGTGAGGAGACACCTAAAATGGCCTAGTAAAATTGATTTTTCAGTTTTGGATGCATTAACCTCTAAATTACGGATTTCATGGATTAGCTTAAATACTAGTCAAAAGGTTTATTGTACATTGTGTCTATTACTTCATATATTTTCCCCTTTGGTGTCCTCCATTCTAAAATAGAGGCATCACTCATCCTCCTCGTTTTGACATTTCATCCTTCTTGTCCCTTTGTTACATCATTGATTCCCTATGTCTTACCCCTTTTGCTCCTTCCCTATCTATCCAATATCATTAGGCCAACCAATGATGTTATGTTTGCTTACATTTTTATATAATGTCTTAGACCAACCAATGATATTATTTTCATCCCCTAGTATAATTGGCATCACCAATTGTGTTAATGATGTTTATGTGCTCTTTCCAAGACATCACTAATTGGGTTGATGATATTGTTTTTGTCCACTTGTCTTACAAACATTGTTAGACAAGATGATGTCATCTATTTTGGGAATGTAATTTCAAGGTTTTAACCCCTATTTTTAACATTTATCTTTTTCATTTCTAAAATTAAAATAAACAATTTACTCTATTTGCACTTGCATCTACCCTTAGAGGTTTCTTGGAGGATTAAGAGTCTCTACCAAAGGAAAACAATCTACACAATAGGATCCTAGTCATCTACTAGGGTTTCTTTTAAACGCCTTAATGCCACCTACAACCTATCCATAAGTGTTTGAGCCAAGGGGAGATTATTGTGCTTACAATTCAAGCCAAAGTAAATATATCTCTACACTACCTCTTTCATTCATTCAAGTTTTATTTCTCATTTTCCACCTCACTTTGTTACATATTATTTAATGTATTACCATATTCTCCTACATTTAGCCACTAGCTCAAAGTTTTAAATTAAAGTTTTGGAGGGATCCTAAAACCCAATTACAATCAAAGTGTCAATGAAATAACTACTGACCAACTATAAAGCATAAAACATCAAAGCCAAGTATTCAAAGGGCCTAGAACCCTACACATCAACCATCCTACACAATGTCATTTCATTTCCTTGCAATCCTCACCCCCTTAACCATGTTGTACTTTGTTGCTATTTATATTTTTATCCAATACATTATCCATCCTAATATCCTATATAGATTGTCATCATGTGACCATTAAGAGAGGCCTTTCACCTTTCCCCTATTTAGAGGTTAATATTATTAGAGATCATCTTAATGGATACATTCCCCTTTGTTACACCATTTTTCTAGGGATTATTGGCAGCTATATGCTACCACACAATGTCATGCTTGGATCAAACTCTTCCAATACATGTTTAACATTATCCTCCTAAATCTAATCTAAAACATTTCACAAAATGGTCATATTATATCTCGGCCATTGCTTTCCACTCCATAGATTTCTTCAATGTCTAAAACCTAGATTTCACACAATAAACCCAAGTACGCCTAAAAAGATCATAATATACCTCACCCCTACAAGAGATGGATGATTCATGTGTTGCGTAGATTAGAATAAAACAACTCAAGATACTCCCTAATACACTAAGTTTTCCCTTTCTAAAAAATTTTCTAGTGAAATTTGCTAACACGTCATTTACACACCTAATGAAAAAGTAGAGATAACTCATGGAACATTACCTTTTGGCCCATTTACTACAAGATACTAAAATTTCCTTAGCTATTGATGAATTCAAAACCTATCTTTTTTGACGCAACCCTAAAAATTGTTTAACTTATAATCCTTAGCTTTGTTATCAAGCTCACCACCACAAATCACCTCAAATTTGTCACGTGTACTCTTCACAAAAAATTAACTATTCATAAGGAATGCATAATTGATGGTGATCCCACCCTTCGCCTCCAATGATTCAAAATGTCAACTCCCATCTGATTCAATGATCAACCATGGTGTGTTGTTGGATGGTGTTTATCCCCCTTTGGTGTGTGGTACTTCTTCCCCTCTAGCATATGGTGCTCCTCCCCCTGTGGTGCATGGTACTTCTCCCCCTCCAGTGTATGGTGCTCTTCCCCCTCCAATGCAAGCTCCCTTGGTTGGCTTTGTTGGCCTTGGTGGTGTCTTGGGTGTCATTATACCTGCATCTCTGCCTAGGGTTGGCTCGCTTTCTACTACTAGTTTCGTAGGTGGTGGTTGTGCTACTACTACTACTAGTGACCAAAGCTTTGCTAATGTGACCGGTAATTGTGTTGCTCGTCCATTGAGGGAGAAAACTCTTTGTATTCCTTGTTTGAAATAATCCTTAATGATAGTTTGTGGTCAGAATGTGGCGGAAAATGAGGACCTCTACCAATGTAGGGATATGGTGTGTATATTCTACAACATTTGGCCTTCTCTTCCTAAACTTCATAATCGGGTGTTGGATTCTTGGAGGCCTCTTGTGGCACGTAAGATTGAGCTCTTCCCCAATGCTAAAGGTATTTGTATTGCCTCTTTCACCTCTTCTAAGGATATAGTTTTGGTGTTGGGTAAGTTGTGGGCTTGGGGAGAGCACACTCTCTCCATTAAGCCTTGGTCAACTTCCTTTAACCCTCATATTGAGCTACTAAATGTGTGTCTAGTGTGGGTTAGACTTTTGAACCTTGCCCTACAATTTTGGGAGGTTTCATGTTATGACTCAGCCATAGGCAACTCCATTGGTTGCTTCTTGAAGGTTGACGATTGCACTTCCTACATGGAGCACTCTACTTTTGCTTGCATTCTGGTGGATATTGACATCTCCGAGCCTCTTTTTGAGAATGTGGTTTTGATGGTTGGGAAAAGGCCTTGGACTCAAACTCTTGAGTCTGAGATTCTTCCCTTCATATGTCATAATTGCTTCTTCATCGATCGCTTGGCTACGAATTGTCCTCTCTTGCATCGTAAGAGCACTGCTACTTGGTGGAAGAATGCTAATGAAGATCACTTGACTATAATTTATGCTCTTGATTCTCCATCAGATGACTCCTCATAGGATGATGATGAGTCCTTAGCTTCTGGCGTGATTCTAACATGATGAGGAGCAAACCCGAGACACAAAAACAATACTCACAACTAGCAAACTTGATTATTATTCAATAAAGAAAATCTTACATGCAGAGGATCCCAAATCCTCGAGCTCTGCGATACATGCAAGCTACAGAAGTTTCAGAAAAGAATTACAGAATTACAGAAAATCCCCTTTTCGCAGCATGCAAACTCTCTCTCCAAAAAGCTACCCAAAAATCAGAAACTAGCCCATAAATAGCCCCTTTTCTATTTGGAACCAAAAACAACATTCAAGATATGAGTTTTGGGGGTTTGGCACCAAAATTACAATTTGAAATTCAAGTTTAAATTCACAGTCAAAAATTAGCACATTTCTAAAATATGCACCAACTTCTGGTAGCCATAAATTTTAATCCGACCGTTGGATCTTCAATGATAATACCTATTCGGAAAGCTCTCGCAAAGACGATTTGCCACTACTTTGTGGCGTTTCCGCAAATTTTCAAGCCCATCCGAGATCGTTTAGTGCCTCAAACTGAGCTTGGAAGTTTTTTCAGGGCAAAAAGCAGAAACTGGAACTTGAATAACTTTTAAATCGTGAATGATCTTGACCTAATTCTTTCACCAGACTGTGTATTTTTCCATCCTAAACTTTCGCATAAATTTTTGTCTTCCCACGACTTAAAATTCAAACCTGCTAAAAATAGCAGTTGAGCAGAAAAAGCAGAAAAGCAGTTCTGAAAGTTGGAAACTCTTATTCGACAAAAAGGGTATCCAAAAATGCAAAAACATCTACAAAAAGAAAACAACAGGAACACAAATGGAAAACATCTTTTTGGATGATGCAAGATCGTCCTCACACCACTGGATGCTCCTGCTTCAGACACCCAAGGTAATTTGAGAAGTGACCCTGTCACATCTCAGATGGTTGAGGAAAACCCAAATAGTGAACCTCTGCTTTAGACAGCCAGGGTGAATCTTCTACAGGCCTTCCTCTCCACTTAACCAGATATTCTTCATACTGCCTATTTCTGGTACTCCTTCCCACACGGCTATCCAGGATTTCTTCAATCTCCTCCTTTTCTGAAGTAGGTGCTGGAATGCCACATTGTTCCATTGCTGGTACTTCCTCTGCGCCACCTTCATGATACTCTGTTAGATCTGAAATATTGAACACAGGGGAAATGTTGACTCCATCTGGCAACTCTACCTCATATGCGTTCCCTGAATCGTGCCTCTTTAGAATTTTACAGGGACCGAACTTCTTCATCTTCAATTTGTTATAGGTTCCCACTGGAAACCTTTCTTTCCTCAGGTGGACCATCACTTCATCACCAATATGAAACTCCTTATACCTCCTCTTCTGATCTGTCTTAGCCTTATATTGCATATTCATCTTGTTAATATGTTCTCTTACCTTCTCGTGTATATTCCTGATGTGCTCTGCAAATTCTTTGGCTTCAGCACTTGTCTTCTTCTCTTGGTCCATCTTCCTCAATTTCGGAGCGGTCCTGGGACTACCTCCATACACAATTTGGAATGGTGATCTACCAGTGCTTCTATTGATAGAATTGTTGTAAGAAAATTCTGCCTAGGGTAAGATCAAGTCCCATCCCTTGGGTTTATCTCCTACCAAGCATCTCAGTAGGTTACCCAGACTTCTATTCACAACCTTAGTCTGCCCATCAGTTTGTGGATGGTGTGCAAAACTGAACTTTAACTCTGTTTTCAACTTCTTCCACAAGGTCCTCCAAAAGTATCCAACAAATTTTGTGTCACGATCTGAGACTATACTCTTTGGCAAACCATGTAGTCTCACCACCTCTCTGAAGAACAAGTCAGCAATGTGGACTGCATCATGGGTCTTTTGGCATGGGATGAAATGTGCCATCTTCGAAAACCTATCAACTACCACAAATATTGAATCATTCCCTCTCTGTGTCCTTGGAAAACCAAGAACAAAGTCCATACTTATATCCTCATCATTTATATGTATATTGATATGTACCAAGATTCTAGCTTACTCCTTTAGCCATTTGACATAACATGCAACTCTGCATAAAATTCTTCACATCTTGTGATAATTGAGACCAATAATAATGCTCACTAATAATGGTAATGGTCTTATCCCGACCAAAATGTCCTACCATTCCTCCACTATGCTTCTCCTTTATCAAGTTCTCCCTCATGGAACTCCTTGGAATACACAATTGACTTCCCTTAAACAACATGCCATCCTGGATTATGAAATCTGGCCACTTCATCTTGTCAACTATAACAGGCTCCTTGTAAGCTTTCCAAGCTTCTGCAAAATCAAGATCTTTAGGATACAGTGTCTTGAGTTCATTAAGTCAACCACTTAACTGCATCTCACAAGGTAATGTTTTCCTACTTAAGGCATCTAACCCCATTTCTCTGACTTGCCACTCCTATGCTTTAAAACAAAGATATAACTATGCCAAAATTCTACCCATTTCATATGCCTCTGATTTAACTTTACCTGACTACTCAGATACTATAATGCTTGATGATCAGTAAACAAAACAAATTCCTTTGGCAACATATAATGTCTCCATTTCTTTAATGCTTGAACTATTGCATAAAATTCTCATCATACAAAGTACTTTCTTTGCATCATTTAACTTTTACTAAATAGGCAATGCGTCTACCTTCGGCTCATCACCGCTCCAATGGCACAACCATCGCATCACAACCAATTTAAACACCTTATTGAAATCTAGAGGGCTAAAACTAGCGTTTCGCCACCTTCTCGCTTCAACAAATCAAAACTTCGCTGCTCCGGTGTTCGCTTTGAACCTTTTCATCCTCTCATTGTTTTTACCAAGGGTACAATACCACTGTTTCTAATGAACTTACAAAAACTTTCCAAACCATGAAAAGATCTCACTCCAAGAGTAGTTTTGGGTAGGCCATTCTTAGAATAGCTTCACCTTCTAGGTCCATCTTGAGACCTTCACGTAGACAACAAAACCTAAGCACACTAACCTTCAAACTACACTTCTTCAGATTAATCACCCTCTCTCCAACTTTTCAAAGACTCAACAATATGCATCAATGCTCAATTTAGGGACCCCATCAATATTAAAATATCATCTAAGCAATCGACAAAATTCCTTTAAAACCTTTCTCAGACTGCTCATGAGCCGATGAATGTGCTCGTGCATTGCTAGCCCAAAGGCATGACTAACCACCACATGCTGTGCCCTCCTTGGTCTTTGAAGGCAGTCTCCACTCATCATCTTCTGAATCCGGATCCGTGACATCCGCCTTCGCATCAACTGTGAAGCATCAGCTCCACTCAAGCAGTCCATCAGGTCATCCATCCTTGTCAAGGGAAATCTGTACTTGATTGTTATCTTATTTATGGCTCGAGAGTCTATACACATCCTCCACTCCCCATCCTTCTTTGGTGCTAGTACTGTAGGTATTGCACATGGGCTTAGACTCTCTCAAATCAAACCTTTCTCAACAACTCTTGAACTTGTCTCTTCAACTCCTCATTTTCTACTAGAGTCATTCTATGAGCTGCCTTATTTAGTAAACTGGCTCCAGGAATCAAGTCAATTTGATGACTGATCTTCCTTATTGGTGGTAAACCCTCGTGTACGCGTATCAAAATAATCAAACTCATCCAATAGTCCGTAAACTTCTACTCGCACCTCTCATCGCTCTCCTTTCCATTCTAGGAATCATGCATAACACATATGCTCATGCTTCATGCTCTTCTACAAATTTCCTTCCATCAACAAAACAAATTCTAGCACTACTGCATACCTTTTCTTCGTCCTTCTTCAGGGGTTTCAACTTATGACGAACTCCATCCTTCGTCAGAGAATAAGTGTTTGCATGGCCATCATGTACATCACGCCTATCGAACTGCCACGGCCTCCCCAACAACATGTGACATGCATCCATGGGGATGATATCACAAAGTACCTCATCACGATAGCTTCCAATCTTGAACTTCACTAGGCACTGCTCATTGACCAGAACTTTGTGGTCTTTCTGCAACCAGGCAATCCAATATGGGTATGGATGCCTTTCCCTTTTCATCTTCAACTTCGTCGCCATCTCTTCTGACACCAAATTATCAGTGCTCCCACCATCAATAATGACTTCACAAAATTTGTCTTCACACTTTCACCTTGTGCGGAACAAATTCTTCCTCTGTTCTGGCTCCTTATCTTCAGTCACCAGGGCTCTTCTAACCACTAGGGCTTCTCCCCTTTCAGCATCATCTTAATGTTCGGACTACACCTCCTCATCTGCATGTGCAACCCTTCCATGAGCTTCGGGTCTTCTATCTGTCCTTCCTTGGTGTTGTGGACATTCATAGGCTTGATGCCCTTCTTCACCACAATGGAAACAAGTTCCTCTGAAACCACCTCTTCCAGGCCCTAGCCCAGATCTTCCTCATCCTCTACCTCTTTGATCACCACTATTTTGATCACGAGGGCGGTAGAAATTGTCATTCCTCTGGCTTCGACTGGTACCCACATCTTCATTTCTCCTTTCATCCTCATTTCGGCTTCCAAAAGATCTTCCACTACCTCTTCCACTTTGACCTCCTCGGCCTTTTTGCTTGCTGTCAAATCTTTTGTTCAACTTCTCCTCAACTTTCAAAGAAAACTGGTATGCATCCTCAATGGTGGTCATTCTGACTGTGCTTAGCTCCTCTTGAATGGCTCCATCGTAACCCATTAAGATAACGGGCTACCTTCTCCTTGTTGGCCTCTGCATGGCCCGTTCTGATGATCATCTTGTGAAAATATTCTGTGTATTCTTTCACATCTACTTCTTGCTTCAACCCTTGCAATTTCTTCAGATCTAACTCATAGTCCACTGGTATGAACCGCTTTAGTTTCTCTACCATGTGATCCCAAATGCTGATCTTTCCTTTTCCTCTTCGATTTCTCTCCAACTGACCTCTTTCCACCAAATATTGGCATGGCCTTCAGTTTTGTTTTTGCAAACTTAACCCGATCTAGGTCCTCTACTTCATACTCAAAATACTCTTCTAGCTCGTTGATCCAGTCGATCAACTCTTCTGGGTTCAAACTTCCAAAATAACTAGGGACTTCTATTCTGAGTCTTTTTCCAATCTTCGAAATGGCCCTAATGAGCCGCATTTGATCTCGATTAATAGCTTCTTCTTCCTCTTCTATGTTTGAATCTTCCACCTCTTCTTCATCTTCACTTTCTCCTCTCCTTCCCAGGTCTAACCCTCTTCTCATTTGTTCATGCAATGCATCGATTTGTCTCTGAAGGGCTCTGAAACCACTGGCCGCCAATGGATCTCTTCCACCAGCATTTCTGCCACCTCTGCCACCTCTAGCACCACCACACCTACCAGGCATCACTCTTGGAGGCATCTTGAATACCTCGAACCCACAACCATGGTCCTGGTGTGAACTACCTCACGATCGGTGATCTGTCCACACACTCAAGAAAACCCGCTCTGATACCACCTGACGAGGGAGCAAACCCGAGACACAAAATCAATACTCACAACTAGCAAACTTGATTATTATTCAATAAAGAAAATCTTACATGCAGAGGATCCCAAATCCTCGAGCTCTGCGATACATGCAAGCTACAGAAGTTTCAGAAAAGAATTATAGAATTACAGAAAATCCCCTTTTCGCAGCATGCGAACTCTCTCTCCAAAAAGCTACCCAAAAATCAGAAACTAGCCCATAAATAGCCCCTTTTCCGTTTGGAACCAAAAACAACATTCAAGATATGAATTTTGGCGGTTTGGCGCCAAAATTACAATTTGAAATTCAAGTTTAAATTCACAGTCGAAAATTAGCACATTTCTAAAATATGCACCAACTTTCGGTAGCCATAAATTTTAATCCGACCGTTGGATCTTCAATGATAATACCTTTTCGGAAAGCTCTCGAAAAGACAATTTGAAACAAAGTAGGCCTTTGGCAGGCTACTTTGGCGTTTCCGCAAATTTTTAGGCCCATCCGGGATCGTTTAGTGCCTCAAACTGAGCTCGAAAGGTTTTTCAGGGCAAAAAGCAAAAACTGGAACTTGAATAACTTTCAAATCGTGAATGATCTTGACCTGATTCTTTCACCAGACTGTGTATTTTTCCATCCTGAACCTTTCCATAAATTTCTGTCTTCCCACAACTTCAAATTCAAACCTGCTAAAAATAGCAGTTGAGCAGAAAAAGCAGAAAAACAGTTTTGAAAGTTGGAAACTCTTATTCGACGAAAAGGGTATCCAAAAATGCAAAAACATCTACAAAAAGCAAACAACAGGAACACAAATGGAAAGCATTTTTTTGGATGATGCAAGATTGTCCTCACACCACTAGATGCTCCTGCATCATAACATGTCTTTCATACCCTATTGGGGAGCCTCCTACCCCGACCTTATAGCCCAATATTCCCATAACTTTGGGTTAGCCCCTAGCTACTCATGTGGTGGAAGGTCATCTTTCACCTCACCGCTCTATGGCTCTTTTTGCACGTTGACAAGCTCTTTATGGAGGAATCCCCCCTACTTCCCCTTGTTTATAGAGAATTTGGAAGTGTCTCCTAGACTATTGTAAGAAGGAAGAAAGCTCTTCCTAAATCACTTTCCCAAATCCATGCTCGTGTGTTTGGTGACATGCCAATCTATTCTACGCCATGGATTTTCTAAGAGGGACCCCAGGGTTCCCAACTTTGTCATACATTTGTTGTTGCTTTAGGCAACATGACTACATCTACACCTCTCTTTTGGTTGTGTTGTTTCTCTATTGTTTCTAGCCAAATTGGGCAAGTGTTAATTTGTATTTTGGTATCCTTTGTGAAAGTTAAGGGCGCCCTTGTTACCCACTTAATTTAATAAAAATAAAACTAACTATTCATGCCTCTAAATCCCTGACAGATGGATCCTCTTAGGATGAT
This sequence comes from Sequoia sempervirens, assembly GCA_007258455.2. Lineage (NCBI taxonomy): Eukaryota > Viridiplantae > Streptophyta > Pinopsida > Cupressales > Cupressaceae > Sequoia > Sequoia sempervirens. Next base: position 15,005 of record VDFB02233343.1, on the reverse strand, counting down.
GAGTCTTCTTAGGAGAATTACTCTTTTTCTTTTGGTGAATCTTTGACATGCCCTACTTCTCCTACTTCAAATTCTATTGGAGAACCTCCTACTTCAATCTCTCAACCTACTTTTCCTTTAGCTTGAGATCAACTTCATAGTATTCATGTGGTGGAGGGTCATCATTTGTCTTCACCTTGCCAATCTATTGCTCTTTCACACTTTGATGAGCTCTCTATGGGGAAATCCCCCCTTGTTTTCCCCTATTTTGAAGACTTGGAGGATAATATCTTATGGATTGTTGTCATAAGGAGGAAGAAAGGTTTTCCTTAATATTTCTTCCAAACTCATACTAGAGTGAAGAGTGTGAGGCCAATTATAATAGGATCTAGTATTGTCTAAGTGGGATCCCAAAGGTCATAGCTTTATCTTTTGATTGTAATTATTTTTGGCAACTTGTCTATAGTTGCATCTCACTCTTCTTTGTCTTGTTGAGTGATTTGGTTGTCCCATTTCTCATGGTACATGTTTCGTTTGTCTTTTGGTTATTTTGTTTGTGCCCTTTCAATCCCATTTATCAATATAAAAAACAAACTTATTAAGCAAGAACTCAATTTTATTTCCTTGTGCATGGTGAACAAGGCTAATAATGTTATCTTCCAACACAACATTACCACTACAGTTACATCTCACTCTTTGTCTTTTTGAGTGATTTGGTTGTCCCATTGCTCATGGTACATGTTTCATTTTCCTTTTGGTTATTTTGTCAGTGACCTTTCAATCCCGTTTATCAATATAAAAAACAAACTTATTAATCAAGAACTCAATTTTATTTCCTTGTACATGGTGAACAAGGCTAATAATTGATAAGTAGGAGGTATTTTCCATAGCGTGTGTCACGTCTCAAACTTGGTTGATGTTTGTTTTTACTTTATGTGAAATTGGAACATGAATAAATGTGTGTGGTAGATTAATTGTTGTGAAGTTTGAATAAGAATTAGGTGAATGTTTATTTTATTTGAAAGATGAAATGCAATGGATGATATTTTATTTCAATAAAATGAAATGTGATTATTATGATGAAGCATAAAGAATGATATGAATTTCTTTGATTATATTTTTGGATACTAATCTATTAATGGGTGTCTGAGTTTAAATGAGTTGTGGGTTTGTGGAAGACCAAGAGTGTGGTTGAGGCAGAGGAGGTTAGCCACCTGGCAGGGTTAGGTTGGAACGGATTCTCTCACACACACCACTTAGTAATCATATTAAATTGCATTTAGAGGTTATTAAATTAATGATTTATATTGTTTTACTTTGCAGTATTTATTTAAAATTAATAAAGTGGTAAATTGAATGCATAAAAATAAATAAAAATTAGTTTAATATATTTTAAGATAATGTTTTATTTGAAGATTAATATGTTATTTATTTTGTTAAATTTTGGATAATGTGTGCATGGAAAACAAGTCTTGTTTTATTTTAAAATCAGATTTATTAGAAAATTTAGAGTAAACTAAAATATGGGAAGATTTTTGAAAGCAAAGAGATAAGATAGAAAACAATAAAAACAGGAAAATATGAGCAAAGTTGATTTTTTTTTTATCGGTAATAATATTTATTTTATTGATATAGAAATAAAAAAGCTTACATAATAAACCCAGAAAAAACTTCCATACATTTCCAACCAACTCCAGTCAATCCTTCTAATAGATCTAAGGATCAAACCCCAAACCCACTAAGCCATTCCATAGATAGAAACAGTTTGAGACAAGCTAAAAACCCAGCATAAATTGAAAAGCCAAAAGCACCCATTCACAAGTCAGCCCTTTGAAAATTTCTTAGGATGACCTTTAGTCTGAGATCGTAGGACCATGGCAAAAGATTTCCTCCTCTCCTTCACTCTCTTTCCCACAACCAATTGCCATCCGTCCTCGACTTCTGTAGCCTCTTTTTGCTAGCCCAGGGGCAAATCCTGGGGACTCCTCAAACTGCCAAATCCACTGCTTTCTTGCAGATGCTGATCATTAGCCATTCGCTTTTCCGCACCCATCTTCTGATGAGTTAAAATCCGAGGAATCCTCCTAGCTCCCTCTTCCCTACTACCTTTCTGAAACTTGTTATCAGCCTTCTGATTTCCCACATCTTTCTTTTGGGGACTCATAAATCCTTTATTTTCCTTATGATCTGGTGTTGTAGTCCCGTTTTTGGCTGTCACGTCCTTGACACTATTACTGTGAGCCGTAATAGCATTGCTTGTAGCTAAAAGTCCTTCCTGAGTGGAATCCTTTGTAACCTGTGGCTGTTCCACACAACTTTTCTCCTATAAAAGCTACCTTTCTGCCTGATTTGAAACCTCTGAAGCTTTGCTCTTCTCTGCAGTGCCTTTCAGCTAAGAACTCCCTTACTTCAACTCATGCTTCTCCACTATATAGTGTTGGGTGGATGCATCTTTCCACCATGAAGCTGTGCTTTTACTTTTATGTTTGGCACATTCTGCTGCCAAGTGCCCCATTTGATGACATTTTCTACATCTGAAAGGAACCCCTTCATAATCCAAGGGTTGTACCCAGCAACCCTTAGAGAGTTTTAAACAAATCTCTTTTGGGGGAACCTTGGAGATTTTCATTTCTACCAATATCTGGGCATACGTAGAGTGCAGAAGATTAGAAGAGCCCTCATCCACCATTATGAAGGTTCCTAGAGAGTTCCCTATGGCCTCCAGGCATCCATCGAACCAGAACTGAAGGGGGGAGTTAGGAAGCCTCACCCAAAGGGGGACCATCTGAAAAACTTCAGTAGCTGGGTTGAAGGTCAGATGCCATGGCTTTAATAACAAAACATGCTTCTCTTCCCATTCCCAATGATATTCATACAGGATTTTATTCCTGTCCTGTTCTTTTTCAAAAACAACTATAAAAAAACCCTTTGCCATAGGATAGATCTGAACATACCCATCCATTAGAGGTTTCCAGTTGTTAGAGATCCACTGGTGTAGATCAGGCAAGCATGGCCAGAAGCCCTTGAATCTCCCGAGTAATCCCAACCCAGAGAAAAAAAATTCATTGTAGACTACTTCTCCCTCTAGCTCGCCATCCAACTCCAAGGTGAGTGCATCTGAAGCCTGCTGTGAAATAGGGTTCACACCTTTCCCATCAACGATTCCTCTTTTTGGGTGTTTACCAGCCTTACTGAGCCCAGAGCTGTGATCTTCTAGCCTCGGTTTCTTGCGCACCTTCCTTGTATCATCACTACTCAGCACATCAGCACCATGAGCTAAATTTACCGTGCCTTTTTTTACAGCGGCGTGGTCTCCACTGCGTGTTGCTGGCGAAAGCCTTCCATTCTCTGTGAAGTATCGACTTGTTGAGTCTTTGATGCCGACGCCAATAGTTGTACACTCCCCAGACGTCCTCTGCAACTCCTCTCCCTGGGCACTCTGCACGGGCAGAGCCCTAGCCAGCTCCACAGCGATTCGACCATTGGCAGCCATGATCCATACTTTATTTAGGGTTTCATTGTTGCATGTCAGTTGATTTGATTATATGCATATGAGCAAAGTTGATTAAAAATTAGAAAAATAAAGCAAAATAAAGTTGGAAAAAATAAATAAAAGTTTATAAAAACTCTTTACTTCTCAACAAGAGCATGCATTCTGAATTATCATTCAATTTTCATCATCTATCTTTCTGAAAACAAAAATTTGAAGCAAGAGAAAAAACGATTGAATTGGGTGAAACTAGGAAAAGAAGAGGAATAATCAAGACAAGACAAGGGAATCATTGCAAATTTAGCAGATTAGTGTTGGATTCCAGGTTCTTATCATTTATTTTCATGAAATTTTACTTCATACATGTGTGTAAATGATTCATTTTGCTTCCATGAGAAAAGATTTAAATTCACTTGTCAGATCAATAATTATCTTGAAAATATATATTATTTTCCTATAGAAAACTAATCAAACTTTGTTTTCTTGTAGAAAACCAAATTTAGACTATGTATTTCTGATATATATATATACATAAACATATATCCTATGTTTGTATACAAGCCAAATAGTCAGTTGGTTGCATTGATGTTATTAAACAATTTAATGAAGTAAAACGTAGATTTAAAAACATTATATTGTTTTTATTAAAAAATTTAAAAAATAAATAAATAATACAAACTTTGCAGCCATAGTTGCTCAAGAATGGGGGTTGTGGAGGAGGCTAGCGACCTCTCCACAGGAGGGCGCTTGCCCTCCCCACAGGGGTTGCGCCCTTGAGGGAGCAGCCACGCCCCACCCCCCCTCCTCTCCCCCTACTTCTCTTCCCTCTATGCTTTAAAACTAAGTTTTATATAATAAAACTTCAATTCACATTGCCTTCCTCAGTATTTACTGTGTTTTCACAACCTAAAACTTGCGATACATATATTGTTTTTTTTTTAATATTTTAAATGCTGTAAATATATATATGCAAAAGAAAACTATTAATTTGTTTCATATATATATATATAATGTGTATTCAACATGTTTTTAAAATAACAGAAAATTGTTTTTCAATACATATACACATATACATATATATACATAATTTAATAAAAATACATGCAAAATCTGAACTTGTTATACACCGTTTTTGTCTTTCAAATGATATTTATGAAATTGTTGAATATATATTCATCTTTCAGCAAGATTATGTTTTCTCAGTATTATGTATTTTTCTTATATGTAAAATATATATATGCATATACATATATACATATTAATATATATATACAGAGCGTAAATCAAAATATACACATTGGAATTTATACAATTTATACTTGTCAATGGTAATTATACTTTGCTGAATGTATATATATGCTGATTTAAATTTATGTCTTGATATAAAAATCTGATGTTTGGATGATAAATGTAAATTCCGAGTTTCATTCTTGTTATATATATTCATATATATGCATGCATACATATTTAAAACTCTGAAGAATTAATCCAATCTGGTTTTTAATATATTTGATATACATTGTGATTTATGAGTTTTCATTGAACAATAGTAAACCATTGAAACACCATCTTATTATGTGAAATGTAAAAGTTTAAATAGATAAATTGCTTTTTGTTTGAACAATTAATTTATTGATATTTCACAGTTATTGATATCAAATCTTGTAAACACTTAGAAAATTGATGATGAAACCATACTTGAAAAGTTGAATGATAGAAAACACTTGAATTATCATAAACTTGAAACCATTCATTTTACATGGTTTTTTTCTTTATGAAACCACTTCCGGGATAGGATGTCGAGTGTGGATATATAGAGACGATAGTTTCCCTTTTCGAAACTATCACCTTTTTGTTATTTTGTTGCTTGGCCAAGCATATGCACCATTGAAATAGATGGAATTTTAAAAGCCTAGATATTATTGATATTAGTCTCTACCACATCCTGCTTTTAAGAATTATGTCATTCTAGATTAGATTGCATACAGGCATCAGGCTTGCATTGAGAGTTCCCTCCTACCTCTCTGTTCTAGGTTGCTAGGCTCCTCGTGCAGGGTCAGAGTTTTCTTCGAGTTAGGAAGAAATCCAAGGAAGTATTTATACTTCGTGGTTGGGCGGAAAAGGCATTTAGACCCACTCTACATCTCGACTTTGCGGAAGAAAAAGGAGTGTCATGGCAGTTGAGTACCGAGGATTTATCATCACATGGATATTTATATACACATTTCTTGTATTACTTTGTATGGCTTGCATAGCCAATTGTAATTTAATTTGGAAACTTGATGTAATCATTGATATGTACTTGCATATGTAACATTGAAATATATGTTGTAACATCACTTGATGTAACTTTACATTTGACATTGTAATTGCTTGGAAGCAATCTTATTATATATATATATATATATATATATATATATATGTATATATTTATATATTGTTTCGTTATTATTTATGGATATGAATTTTTATGTCAAAATCTATAATTGGAAATGTGAATAGTCTTCGAGATTTCTATGTTTAGTAAGGTTGGAGTACCTTTACATTTGGTATTAGAGTGAGGTTTAAACTCTAGGACCTACGCCTAATTACGGTTAATATTATGTGTCTCAGAGTAATTATGATGGATTATAGAACTTATCAGCGTGGAGGTGGATCCCGTGATGATCTGAGTGGCCGATTGGATCATATCGTAGCCCTGCAGACTCAACAAGGGACCAAGATTGATAGTCTTGAGCAAGCAAGACAAATGGGTCCAACAGGGCCGAACTCTGGCGGAAATGGAAATAAATCAAATGGAGAACAACCTGAGTCTGAAGGAAATATGAGCAAGGTAGCTGAAGAGTTGGGAAAAGACCTTAAGAAGGTCACCCCGCCTAAATTTGATGGAAAAGCCTTTGGGGACGAAGCAAAATCATGGGTGATCGAGATGGAGAAGTATTTTGCCCTATGAAATCTGTCCAATGAAACTAAGGTTGAATGGGGATCATATCAAATCTCTGGTGAAGCTACCACTTGGTGGGAGAATGAAAAGGCAGAAAAAATAGTTTTTGCATGGCAAAGTGACTTGGGAACGATTTTTACAGCTGTTCAGGAAAAGGTGGCTTCCACATTCATACTTTGATAAGAAGATAATTGAATTCCAGACTCTCACTCAAGGGGGAATGACAGTAACTTAATATTGGGAAAAAATTTCCCATTTGCTCAAATATGTACCCCAGTACCAGCTTGATGAGAGGTTCTGGATTCGTAAATTCATCTTGGGGACTAGACCTCAAATTGGAGCTGAAGTTGACATTCATAACCCTTCCACCATGGATGAGGCTTTTGATAAATCATCCAAGCAGGAACAGAAGTTACAACATGTTGCAAACTACAAGAAGAGCAGAGAAGCTAAATATGGTAACAAGAAGTCACAAGGAAACAATCAGAATAATTGCAACCAGAATCAAAACAATTAGGGTAATAATAGCAACCATCAGATCAGGAATCTCAAGAGGGGTAATAATTCTCAGGACCGCAATGATGGGAATTAGAACAACAAGAGGGAAAACTACAACAATAATAATAACAATAACAAGAGAGATGCTTCAGATAGACCCAAAGCACCCCGCGGTGGTTGTTATACATGCGATGGTGAGCACTATGCTAGTGTAAGTCCTCAGAGGGTGAACAATCAGAAGAACAGGAACTAGCATCACATCCATGTGGCGGTTGATAATCGCCAAGCTGATTTTCAGGCTACGCCAATCCAGTTCACGGGTAAGCTTTTCGGATGTCCTGTTTCCATTTTAATTGATACGGGTGCCACTGAGTGCTTTGTAGATCCTCATGTTATTTCAAAGTTATCTGTTAAGCCGAGATATATGTCTAAATCATGGAAGGTTCAATATGGAAACCGGGTAGAGAGAACAGTAGAGCAATGTCTAGAAAGCAGTGAACTTGAGCTTCCCAGTTTTGAGACACAGGTTAACTTGTATGTAGCACCCCTAGGGTCGTATGATGTAATCTTGGAAATTACTTGGCTAACTAAGCATAAGTCCATTGTTAATTGTGAAGAAAAGACAGTGCGATGCTTAGATGATCGGGGTAACCCTGTTGAAATTCATGGTTTAAAGAAGCCCCTAGAACTTAGGCAGATCTCTGCTATGCAATTAAAGAAGGCTCATAGAAAATGTTGCACTATCTATGCAATAAAGGTCAGGGATTTGGATAGCTCGGAATCGTCAACTGATGATCATCCTATTTTGAAGGAATTTCAAGATTTTTTTCCTGATGAGTTGACTGAGCTACCACCTAAACGAGAGTTTGACTTCTCAATTGACTTGTTACCTAGAACTGAGCCTCAGTCAAAGGCACCATACAAGATGAACACTATTGAATTGTATGAGCTAAAGGCCCAGTTACAAGAGTTGCTTAACTAGGGTTTTATCAGGCCAAGTGTGTCACCATGGGAGCTGCTGTTATTTTTGTAAAGAAGGATGGAACCTTAAGGTTGTGTATTGACTATAGAATGCTTAATAAGGTTACCATCAAGAATAAGTATCCACTTCCTAGGATAGATGAACTTTTTTATCAGATGAAAGGGGCTAAGGTATTCTCAAAGATCGATTTGACATCGGGATACCATCAGCTAAGGATTAAGGATGAGGATATTTTCAAGAATTTTAGAACCAGATATGGGCACTATGAGTTTACAATGTTACCATTTGGGCTAACTAATGCCCCAGCAGCTTTTATGAATTTGATGAACAACATCTTCTGTGACTGTCTAGATGACTTTGTGCTAGTTTTCCTGGATGATATCTTAATATATTCTAAGTCAAAGGAAAAGCATGATAAACATCTGAGGATAGTGTTGCAACACTTGAGGGATCACAAGCTTTATGGGAAAATGTCTAAGTGTACATTCTATTAGACAGAGGTGCATTATTTGGGACATGTTATCTCAGCTAAGGGGATAGCAGTGGACCCAGATAAGATAAGGGAAATTCTAGAATGGCCAGCACCACAAAATGTTTCTGAAGTCCATAGCTTTATGGGACTCGCTGGTTATTACAGGAAATTTGTTCAAGGGTTCTCAACTATTGCAACACCCATCACTACACTCCAAAAGAAGGGAAAGAAATTTGAATGGAGTGATAAGTGTGAGAAGTATTTTTAGATATTGAAAGCGAAACTTACCTCCACACCTATCTTGATTGTGCCGGATCTAAATGGGCACTTTACAATGATAGCGGATGCCTCAGGAGAAGGTGTAGGAGCAATGCTTATGCAAGAAGGATAGGTGGTGGCATACGAGTCTAGGAAACTGAAACAACATGAATTGAACTATGCACCACACGATTTGGAGTTGGCTGCCATAGTGCATGCACTTCAAATGTGGAGGCATTATCTTTTAGGGAATCCTTTTGAATTGAAAACAGACCATTCAGGATTGCAATATATTTTCACTCAGCCCAACTTGAATGCTCGATAGAGATGATGGTTGGAGTTTTTGAGTGAGTATGATTTTAGCATAGAATATATCAAAGGGAAGGAAAACAGAGTTGCAGATGCCCTGAGCAGGAGGAGACATCTTGCAGCTATGGTTACAATAAGGTCAAATTTTAGACAAGTGATCCAAGCTTTATCTGGAGATGAACATCGTGATAGGGTGAAGCAAGTTTTAGAGAAAAACCCTTCAGATCATCGGTATGATGGTTATTTGTTTGAGATTGATGGAATTCTAAGATACCAGGGACGGATGTATGTTCCTAATGTATAGGGATTGAGGGAATTGGTGCTAACATAATTCCATAATGCACCATATTTTGGGCACCCCAGTGTAACGAAAATGATGGAAGGACTTAGACCATTGTATTTATGGCTAGGACTTAGGAAAGATGTAATTGCTTTTGTAGCCCAATGCTTGGAATGTCAACGAGTTAAGGCTGAACATGTGCATCTGGCAAGACTTCTATACCCACATAGGGTACCAAAATACAAATGGTAGGTAATCACTATGAATTTTATTCAAGGGTTGCCTATGACCAAGAATCGACATGATGTTATTTTAGTTGTGGTTGATAAATTAATAAAAGTAGCTCATTTCATCCCCGAAATCTTAAGGATGGCTCATTGGTTTTAGCGAGGAAATTTGTATAGGAGATTTTTCGATTGCACGAAGTGCCAGAGACGATCATCTCTGATTGTGACACTCGTATGACTTCTAGATTCTGGACAACATTGAATGCCTCTTTGGGAACGAAATTAAATTTTAGCTCTACTTATCATCCGGAGATTGATGGTCAAATAGAGAGGGTGAATCAGGTGGTAGAGGATCTCCTCAGAATGTGTTGTATGGATCAACAACATCAATGGGAGGAGTATTTACCTTTGGTAGAGTTCATGTATAACAATTCCTATCATGCCTCTTTAGGAATGGCACCATTCAAGGCTTTGTATGGTCGTAAATGCCGCACACCTATCAGTTGGGATAAGGTGGAAGACCAGATTGTTATTGGGCCAGAGATGTTGAGAGAAATGGAGGATCAAATGAAGTTGATCAAGGAAAAATTGAAACAAGCTTCAGATTGTTAGAAGAGTTTTGCATATAGGAACCAAACTTTTAGACAGTTCTCAGTGGGAGATAAGGCTTTCTTGAGGGTTTGACTGCAGAAGAGTTCAATCTCTTTTGGAAAGAACTCTAAGCTTTCCTTGAGATATGTTGGGCCGTTTGATATTTTGGAAGTCATCAATCTAGTTGCTTATAGGCTTGCTCTACCACCAGCTCTCTCTCGTATACATAATGTCTTCCATGTTTCTGTACTCAAGCCATACCATACAGTTGTTACTCATATCCTTGACTGGCGTGCATTGTAGGTTCATGATCTAGGGGTGGTGCTAGTAGAGCCCACCAGGATTTTGGAGAAGTGCAACATTAAGTTGCGAAACCGAGATGTTGTGTAATACAGGGTCTAGTGGGACTAGTATTCGGTGGAGAGTGCCACCTAGGAAAATGCTAAAGATATAGATAGATCTTTTCCGCATTTGAAACTTTAGTATACTTTCTATTTTATGCTTATTATGACTCTTTTATAAACTGGTTGATTTTAGACTATGTTATATAGATGTTTGTAATAAGACATCAAGACGATGTCTCTTCCAAGTGGGGAAGGATGTCACGTCTCAAACTTGGTTGATGTTTGTTTTTACTTTATGTGAAACTGGAACATGAATAAATGTGTGTGGTAGATTAATTGTTGTGAAGTTTGAATAAGAATTAGGTGAATGTTTATTTTATTTGAAAGATGAAATGTAATGGATGATATTTTATTTCAATAAAATGAAATGTGATGATTATTATGATGAAGCATAAAGAATGATATGAATTTCTTTGATTATATTTTTGGATACTAATCTATTAATGGGTGCCTGAGTTTAAATGAGTTGCAGGTTTGTCGAAGACCAAGAGTGTGGTTGAGGTAGAGGAGGTTAGCCACCTGGAAGGGTTAGGTTGGAACGGATTCTCTCACACACACCACTTAGTAATCATATTAAATTGCATTTAGAGGTTATTAAATTAATGATTGATATTGTTTTACTTTGCATATTTATTTAAAATTAATAAAGTGGTAAATTGAATGCATAGAAATAAAAATAATTAGTTTAGTATATTTTAAGATAATGTTTTATTTGAAGATTAATATGTTATTTATTTTGTTAAATTTTGGATAATGTGTGCATGGAAAACAAATCTTGTTTTATTTTAAAATCAGATTTATTAGAAAATTTAGAGTAAACTGAAATATGGGAAGATTTTCGAAAGCAAAGAGATAAGATAGAAAACAATAAAAACATGAAAATATGAGCAAAGTTGATTAAAAATTAGAAAAACAAGACAAAAAACAAAGCAAAATAAAGTTGGAAAAAAATAAATAAATAAAAGTTTATAAAAACTCTTTACTTCTCAACAAGAGCATGCATTATGAATTATCATTCAATTTTCATCATCTATCTTTCTGAAAACAAAAATTTGAAGCAAGAGCAAGAACGATTGAATTGGGTGAAACTAGGGAAAGAAGAGGAATAGATCAAGACAGGACAAGGGAATCAGAGCAAGTTTAGCAAATTAGTGTTGGATTACATGTTCTTATCACTTATTTTCATGAAATTTTACTTCAGACATGTGTGTAAATAATTCATTTTTCTTCCATGAGAAAAAATTTAAATTTTCTTGTCAGATCAATAATTGTCTTGAAAATATATATTATTTTCTTGTAGAAAACCAAATTTAGACTATGTATTTCTGATATATATATATATATTCTGAAGTTGAAAATATATATACAAATATATAAAATAAACAATATAATCATATATATATATATATATATATATATATATATATATATATATATATATATATATATATATGTTTGTATAGCTTTTTATAGAATTTACATATATATTATATATATGTTTGTATATCCTTTTATAGAATTTATATATATATATCCTTTGTTTGTATACAGCCAAATAGTTAGCTGGTTGCATTGCTGTTATTAAACAATTTTTAAAAAAATTTAAAAATAAATAAATAATACAAACTTTGCAGCCATAGCTGCTCAAGAATGGGGTATGTGGAGAGGCCAGCAGCCTGTGGAGAGGGTGCTGCCCTCCCCACAGGGGCTGCACCCTTGTGGGAGCAGCTCCGCCCTAACCCCCCCCTTCCTTCCCCCCCTCCACCGCCCCGGCTCACCGCCCACGCCGCCTCCCCCCTCGCACCTCGAGTTTGGATGATAAATGTAAATTCTGAGTTTCATTCTTGTTATATCTATACATATATATACATGCATACATATTTAAAACTCTGAAGAATTAATCCAATCTTTTTTTTAATATATTTGATATACATTGTGATTTATGAGTTTTCATTGAACAATAGCAAACCATTGAAACACCATCTTATTATGTGAAACATAAAAGTTTAAATAGATAAATTGCTTTTTGCTTGAACAATTAATTTATTGATATTTCACAGTTATTGATATCAAATCTTGTAAACACTTAGAAAATTGATGATGAAACCATACTTGAAAAGCTAAATGATAGAAAACACTTGAATTATCATAAACTTGAAACCATTCATTTTACATGTTTTTTTCTTTATGAAACCACTTCCAGGACAGGATACCAAGTGTGGATATACAGAGACGATAGTTTTCCTTTTCGAAACTATCACCTTTTTGTTATTTTGTTGCTTGGCCAAGCATATGCACCATTGAAATAGATGGAATTTTAAAAGCCTAGATATTATTGATATTAGTCTCTACCACATCTTGCTTGCAAGAGTTATGTCATTCTAGATTAGATTCCATACAGGCATCAGGCTTGCATCGAGAGTTCCCTCTTGCCTCTTTGTTCCAAGTTGCTAGGCTCCTTGTGCAGGGTCGGAGTTTTCTTCGAGTTAGGAAGAAATCCAAGGAAGTATTTATACTTCATGGTTGGGCGAAAAAGGCGCTTGGACCCACTCTTGGTCTTGGCTTTGCGGAAGACAAAGTAGTGTCATGGCGGTCGAGTACCGAGGATTTATCATCACATGGATATTTATATACACATTTCTTGTATTACTTTGTATGGCTTGCATAGCCAATTGTAATTTAATTTGTAAACTTGATGTAATCATTGATATGTACTTGCATATGTAACATTGAAATAGATGTTGTAACATCACTTGATGTAACTTTACATTTAACATTGTAATTGCTTGGAAGCAATCTTACTATATATATATAGTTTTGTTATTCTTTATGGATATGAATTTTTATGTCAAAATCTATAATTGGAAATGTGAATAGTCTTCGAGATTTCTATGTTTAGTAAGTAAGGTTGGAGTACCTTTACAACATGTCAAATTTAAGCGCGCTTGAGCTGGAGCAATACTGGGATGGGTGACCTCCCGGGACGGCCCAGTGCTTCACCTTTATGAGCATCACCTAGATGCAATGAGTGCTAAGTGGACCATTCATTATCATGAGAGATGGGTTCTTGTGAACCACTACTCATGAAACATGGGTCAATGAGTTTGACTTGAAAACTACACAGTTGAATCCTGATAGCAATATCAAAGGTTAATAATGTTATCTTCCAACACAACATTACCACTAATAACAACAAAGGGTTGAATGTCACTATATAAATGTTATCATCTACATTGCCAAGCTTTTAGAATAAAATACCATCTTTGCTCAAAGCTCATATAATGAATGTAACCAAAATCCATAATGCTCGTATTTAGAAGATTGTACATGAAATGCATAACCTACAAGAATATCACCCCTACCCTTTCCATTTTGCTTTCTCTAGCTCTCCTTGAGTCCTCCACTTCCAATATCAATTTATTCTTCTTGATACAAGTGTCCTCAAAATGTCCAAACTTGCCATTGCAGGTACTCTCCTTATGTTATTCTCCCTTTTGTGATCACAAACTATGATCGCCATTAGAAAAAATAGCCTTGTTCTCATCATCATCTTGCTAGTATTTCCCTCATATAAACATATATGTCATGGTCAGAATTTGCCCAAAAAAATTGCTCCCCCTTACCCCCACTAAAACAAATTTGTTACCTTGAACCAAGAAATCTTGGTGAGCTTCCCTAGTTCAATAATCTATAGACAAAACATGGCATCAAAAAAATAATCTTTTCATCTTGTCTTGTAACTCTAGTCAATATATGGAAAGAAATACTTCAAAAGGTGGCCTAAAATTTGCAAGAATAATCTCAATCACAACACACACCCCTCCCCTTTTATTTTGTGTCTCACCAATCTAACTAAAACAAAAGACCCTTGACACAAAAAGATAGTGCTATATTAGACTCTCAGGGTATCAATTCTCTCAAGCACAAAACCTTCATCAGCAATAACACAACAATATCCATCACCCGTTTAATCGAGGAAACCAAATTGCTGGCCACTAAACTCTTTTCACGGACAAGCAAGGGGGATACATGGGGCCCCAATGTTTTTTGTGGTTTAGGCAAAGGCAAAGCTCTTTTTATGGAAACAAGTGGGTCCAATACAATAAGCAAAGGCTCAATGGGTCACAGGTTAGTGGAGCAGGGATTTATTTGTCTTATTTAAATTTAGGGGTGGTTTCTTTTTTTTTTGTTCTGCAAAAGCTTTGCACTTCTTTTTATTTCTCCCCTCAATGGATAGCATGCAACAATCATGTGTGAACATTGAAAATGAAATTATAGATGTTGAGAAAACAAATCTTTTTGGACAAACAAAAATTGCTCTTTCAAACATAACTGGTAAATGGGTGTGGGTAAATACAAATCAGTAAAAGGATATTCTAAAGCGAAGAATATCTCGGGCAAAAATGGAACACTCAAAAAGGAAACAAGTGCAAAAAGGGAAAACTTCAGCTAGCACGCAAAGAACAAAAGCTCAAAAAGTCAAGAATTTGACAAAAAAATAGAGGGGAAAATTGGTAAAGACTTTGGAGAAGAAAATGGAAATCATAGCCCCATATCATCTCCTCTTACTT
>VDFB02233342.1:0-41833 GCA_007258455.2 Sequoia sempervirens | reverse complement strand
TAACATTAGCAAGTCAAAAAAATATAAGTTATCCACATTAATTATAAAATAAAAATTCATATTTGCTAGAAAATTTAATTTGAAAACTTTATAAAATACATGTTCAACATATAGAAATGAGTAATACCATAATGGCTTAATTTTTTTAACTCCTTCCTTGATTCTTTGTTTTCTTAAATGTAACAAACCTTATCCCCCATGAGGAGGTTTATTTTCCATATTTTCTTAATGAATCTTTCAACCTTTTAAACTTATAAATTCACTATCTTCTTCCTTATGTGGTTGCCCTATCACAACATCAAGAGGATTATGCGATAAGTAGCCAAAACGTTTTCAAAAGTTAATTTATTGATAGATGAAGCAATTTTGTGTTATAGGAATGTTGAACATGTACCAAATTATCATGTAATATCTTGAGATTATTCTGATACTATGTTCTTAAGAGTTGAATTAGTGTTCTATTAACTACCTTAGTTTTTTCATTTACTTGAAGATGAAAAACCATAGACCTCTTTATTTTTTGGTCAATCTTTTCCCACAAGGTATTTTAAAGATTCTTGACAAAGCGAGTCTATCTAAAGCAAAATCACTTGGAAAACTAAATTAGCAAAAAATAAGTCAATTGTGTCATATGTCATAAGGGTCCTATTTTGTTAAATTGATCTACTATTAGATAAAAACAATCATGTCCCTTTTTAGACAAGGGAAAACCCTCTACCAAATGTATTGGAACACTCTCTCTTAGTCTAGAAGGAACCAATAAAGACGTACACATCCAACTTCATATTGCCACATATGCTTGTGCTACACAACATGCATCCCCCTACAAATTTCAAAATTTTAATTTGCATATTTGATCAATGAATATACCTTTGTAGATTCATAATTGTATTTAGTACCCCAAAGTGATATATAGCATTTGAAGTGTTAGTCTCTCTTATCAATTAAATTAAGACTCCCTTCTTTTGGCACACAACTTACCCAAATTGTAAAGCATAGCATCTTGGAAATAATAATCTTATTATATCTCAAACCCTAGTGTTTTTAACCTCATAACATGTTGAAATGTATTCCCAAAATCTACATCATGCTTATATAATTTCTCATAAGCCTCCTCCCCAAAAATGTGCAACTTGGGTTTGTATTCCTAACATTGAAATAAAAAAAGGTTTAGACAACATACCAGCAAAGTTATTAGTCGCAAGTTTCTTATATTTAATTGCAAAATAAAAATATTGCAAGTAATATACAATTATAATGCATTACTTTTTGCAACATAGATTGAGCTTACAAATATTCAATAACTTGGTGATCTATATGCATTTATTGGTTACATGTAAAACATTTTTTTTGTTGAAAATCAAAATGTGCTATATAAACAATGACACAACTCTACCAAGGCCTAAGAATCTCATGAAAGTGGAAGGAGCATTACACAACCCAAAAGGATCTACCAACCATTTGTACAAACATTGCATTCTCTTAAATGTTTTTTTCCAAGTCATGCCTATTAATTCACTTGGTGAGACCCAAATTTCAAATCTAACTAGGTAAAGTACTCACCATGTTTTACTTAATCTAAAATCTCACTTATCTATGGAATAGCATACCTAAATTCTTGATGTTTTTTATTCAAAAAATGAAAATCAATACACAATCATGAATGGTTCTTTTTAGGTATGATGACAATAGGAGAACTATATGAAGAAATGCTAGCATCAATTATAACTATAAAAAAGATTTCAGTTGATTATTTACCTCATTAACCTCTGTAAATGACTGCCAACAAAGCACAATGTTAAGGAGAGGACTATCTAGTAACAAATGAATCTCATGCTCAATGGATCTTCTAGGAGGCATCCCCTTAGGCTCTTCAAGCACCTCACAAAACTACTATAACATCTCTTTGACTTTCTTATGCTCTTGGTTACTAGATACTATCAAAGTATTGCATTGAAGAAGTTTATTATTTTGGTTGTCTCTCAAAAGAATAAAAACAAACCTCCCACTAACATCTATCGATCTCTTAACTTGAATAAACACTAATTAAAGAAAATTTAGACTTCCCTTTATATGAGTTAATGTTGTAGTGTTTTCCCTCCACCAATTAACATTGATTAACTCTATTTAATAAGATAGAATCTACTTACACTAAATTACAAACATTAAAAAGCACCACATTCACAATGACATATCAATGAGATGCTTTTAGATAGCAAACTTTGCTTTTAACTACTATGAATTTTTATTAAAGGGTAAATAGGTTTTAATGAGCTCCTAAAACTCTCTTACATCAAAACATCGACATAAAAATAGTTGAATAATAGCAAAATAGTTAACTTAAAGACTAGGTTTTGAAAGGGCTTGGAAACTTACAAATGCCATGCAAAACTACAAAAAAATTCATTCAACAACATAGATGCAAACAAATTGATGGAAAGCAACCCACCCAACCTAAACTATGTTTATCCCATTCTTTGCAATCAACACACCCTTGACTCACGGATGGGAATCCAGAACAAATTTAGAAAGACATCTCTTCCTTCTCTAAATGATCATCCATGACATACCATTTTCTAGCTCCTCCAGACATGGAGAGAAGAGGGAGTCCTCTACCTCCATATTTAAAGTCGCCCCACATAATAAGAAAGAAGGTCTAATTGAAGATGTATTCTACACATAATGAACATAAGAAGGAATCCCCCCATACACCAATGGTGGGGACAAGGAGCCTCCTCAACCAGATTCAAACATAATAGAAACATCCACAATCAAGTGATTAGGGAGGGCATTCCTCCACCAAGTAGTTGAGCCCGTAGTCTTGTGGCAAGAACATGGGCAATGCCTATAATGCCTCTTACTTTGTGTCCTATGTGATTGCTTAAGTGTGGTTTCTACTTAAATTTGAGCAGTTGGAGTGTTCCCATGCAATTTTTTAATTATGGAAAAAAGATAATTTGAAATTTGTCCTCATTTTAGTGGAACAACTACTATTTAGAAATCAAAAATAGGTTGTGGAAAAAATAAGGGGCTAGAAATAAATAATTGCAAATTGACAAAAATGCTACATGGCTCCATAAATTTCTTTCCCTCATCATTTGCCTCCTTAATAAAAAAATTTAAAATATACAATTCAAACAATAAAATTTAAGATGATTGCTTAAAAGTAAGTAGAAAAATTAAATATTCATGGGGCCACTAGCTCCACAAATAACTCCTTACAAAGTTGAGCAATGGTTGCTAATCAAAATAAGCTAAGCACTCACATAGGCACCTGCCCTTAACATCTTTATTTTGGGGAATAGCATTTTGTGTACCTTCTCATTTGTCCATTCCTTTATTTTTAGTAATGGAACCATTTTGTTGTTGATGATGATCTAAAGAGGATTATGGACTCTTTTTCATGTCCATTTCAAAATAATGAGATTGCAAACAAACAACATCAATGGATTGGCCATTAAAATAGTCATCCTTGTGTCACTATATAGCGTACCTATGTGCTTCATAAAAGCATCACAATTGATCAAATCGCTTTCCATTTTGACTATTGTCTTGTGAAACTTGTTTGGTTTTCTCTTAAATATTATCAATATTTATCTATCCTCCTCAAAATAAATTGAATAATGGTAATTAAGTAAACAATAGTTTTCTAATAGTAGAGGAACAACCATAACTTACAAACCAAGTTGGAGAATGCCCAACATATTTAAACCTTGCAAAATAAATTTGTTCTTCATTCAATTGAAAAATTTAAGGTTAAATTTATCAACATCAACTTAAACTTTATATGGATGGATGTCTATTTTGCCTCCCCTCTAATTGGAGGTGCAACTTTCTTCAAAATGATTACTTCTTTTCTATTTATTTGTTTTTTGGCATCTCAATAGACACTCCTAACCTTCTCATTAGCACATCATGTATCTTTAATACTCTTTGAAGCTTTCCCATTACATGATGTTGGATGTATCCTCCAACTCATTGTATATTTCTTCACTATTAGTAGGTCTTCCTACTTTCATTTCAAAGTATATGCTTCTAATTTTGCTTATTCCACTTTCTTATTGATATGTCTTATTGCAAAGGAACCAAGAAACCTTAAACCTCTAACACTTGTTGATCTAGTGAAGGAGATACAACTACAAAACTAAAAACTATACACGTCACACATGACAATATTAAAGAACACAAAAACTAAGCTTTGATTCCAATTTGGTCCACAACATTATGTTCATTCCACTATTTGTGTTGCCAACACAAACCTAACTAGTTCCAAACACCAAATGACTAATATGGTTGTTGGTTTGTATGCAAAACTAACATAAAATGGTCACAAAACCATCTTTGTTGTTTATTAAGTACAAACATGACAAAAGTATAACATGAAAAAGAGAGCATGACCAAGCATGAATACATAGCACAACTAACTTATTATTATAGGGGTTTATTGCCTTTGAGAAGCCCTCCTAACTTATTCAACACACAAAATAATGTACATACAAATAGTTAATCAACAAGGCCAAGTCTACAATTGGTCCATTGGTCCATAATTTCTTTGTTTCCAAGTAGAAATTAATACAACAAATAACTAAAATTATCATGTTGCTTGACATTACCAAATGAATGATGAACAAAAAAAAAAAGATCCAACTAAAGACAATAAGGGGAGAAAAACCATATGGTAGTGGTAATTGCTCTTTTATCATAGTGCATTGCTCAAATAAATAAGTCCAAACATTAGAATCAGCTCCGTCAAGTTTATTTCTCCACTTTTAGCATGTTCTTCACCTTCTTGTTGCTACAAGAACTCCAATTCTCCTCCTCTTTCTTTTTGGGTTGTCAATGTCTTCAAATAGAATGTTGGTAGATTCTAGAGTCTTAGAAGCCTTCATGCACAAAATTCAAAGAGACAAGGCCAATTTAGTTATTTCAAATTTATTTTTGCATCTACCAAAACCATTCCTTTTGTTTCATCACCACCATGGTAGCTATGAAAGCACCCCCTATTGAAATGCCACAATTTCTTAATCGCCACCTACTCGACCAATGATTTCATCTATCAAATTCAAGGGGTAATTTTGATGCTTGGAACTTGCTAAAGTGACTTCATTTGACGATGAGCTTTCCTCCTATATCCAGTATAGATCAATAACATCCCCAATTATACCCAAACATACAAAAGACAAATACAGATTCAACTATATAAAATTACGATCAACTATAATATAAAGGAATCCATTTTTCAATTGCAAACAAGAGGTAAATATAGCCGAAGACTCCAAAAATATTCTCAAAGAGAAGCCCAACCATTCAAAAGTCATAAATATAAAAGTCCAAATAATTCAAGTCCTCTCTACCTAGCCTACGTTTTTGTGCTATCTACAACAACTCCTACCACAAGTGAATATGTTTAATGAACCTATTATCATCAACGACATGTTAAGTCAAATCAAACCAGCATGATGTGTCTAACAAGACATTTTTCTTATTATTAGTGAAATCCCTTGGGCGTCCAAATCACTGAAGTAACAGTTGTTTATCTTCTTCACCTTTTTGGAATCTCTACAACTGTTTGTTTGGCCATAGACTTATTCGAAATTGAGTATCCAACTTTGTCTTAGTACTAGAAGTCTTCAAGAATGAATCATAGTAATCAAGTTTAGTAATCTAATTTCAGATCAGATGCTCTAGAAAAGCTTTTTAATTGGAATTTCCTTGACAACTCTCATATAAGTGAGATTTAAGGAAGCTCATCTCTCTTGTTTGAAATATTGTCATTGATTTGGTGAACCAAACAAGTATCATAAGACAAACTTACAAAAATTGTGATTAGGTGTCGATACGTAAATATTAGATGCAACACATTGCACACAAAGGCTAACAAAACCAATGTTAAATATACTTACAACATTTTCAAGGTCACTTTTATCCATTTTTTCTCTCTATGATTATGAGCCATGTTCTTAGTAGCAGTCCTTTGCAATGACGATTTTCTTTCCAATCAAATGTATACCCTAGAAGCTGCATTGAGTTGGGCAAAGATGGTTCCTTAAGAACATCTCATCCTTCGGAGCCAATTCACCTCAGTCCTTCCATTAACTGAAGTTGTATGTGAGAAAGATCCCTTGATACCTTGGAAAAGACCTTTGTCATCTAAATAGCAAGTGTCCTTGTTTGTTTCTAGATAGTAACGTAAAATGGTGTAGTTCTCTAAATGTGGTACCCAAGCCATAATTTATTAGAGACCTCCCTTCCATTGTGAGGGCCTTACAATTAAATCAAGCCAATTTAGTGACTTCCAAAAAGATGAGTAGCAATGATGGCTTCCCCTTCATTATTTGTAAAAAAATGTGTGTTCGTTGGAAAGACACCAATTAAATCCCTTCACCTCTCATTACGTTTCCTTGGCTTCTGCATCACAAGAGTTTCATTTTAAAGCTCCAGCAAGGTTCAAAATAAACCACCCTTGTAAACCCCATGCCAGTTTTACTGTGACCCATTTATTGAGGGGCATAGTTGCATAACAAACATTAAACTTAACATTGAACAAATGTGAATGATCAGTACACCTACTTGAGTGGCCAACTCTGGCATTAAATCCAAGAGGATTTTGATGCCATATGTAATCAGTATGTAAATTCCATCAGAATTACGTTATAGCTTCTCTAAAATGGATAAGAAAATAACTTCTACTTAACAAGAAATGTATTGCATTGATGTTACTGAAGTATTTCAGCTCTAACTCTATACTCAAGGATGGCGAATACCACCTTATCATCCCTAAAATGCAAAAAACACAAAACTCAACTACAAGCAAATTAACAACCTGCTAACAAGAAAAAGTAAATCTCATTCCATTACTAGATTTATAGTCATTTAATCAATATCACTTATGGTTGATTTTGCAAATTTCCAATGACTTGAATTCACTACATCCCAAAAAATTGATATTTTTTATGTTATGTCATAGATTCACCACTCCCTTTCATTCTAATTATTATGCCCAACAGTAGGACTGTTGCAAACCTGAGTAATCGTCCCCAATTTATAAACACATTTATAACATCAAAATAATACTTTATATTCTTCAGGTTAATGCCCCCTTTGTTTTGTCTATTGTCCCCAGAAATTTTGGGGAATCAATCCAACTGCCCCAGAAACACATCCCACCCACATCTGCAAAAGCTCATGGAAATCAATTGAAAACCTATGCAAGAGTCACAAAATTAGTCCCCAGACATTGTTTCATTTTGATACAAAAGCATTCAACGAAAGGGCACCATTGAAGATCCCGAATCAATGTATCAAAATGAATGTACTGCAACATAATGCAAAACAAAATAAATATTTTGGGATGGCCTACAAAGTGCTCAAAATATAGAGTAATAATTTAGGTTGTATTTGAATGGATAGTACCAAAGCAGTTTCACCCATCTGGGTACAGTAAGCAACTTAATCAGTTTTAGGGCTTTAAAAATGCATGCAATTGTTTGGGTCAAATCCATCCACAGTGAGACATTTCAGGGCATTTAGCAACTCATTATTATTCAAGGATAAAAACTGGCATTACACCATTTAATTTTAAGGCTCATATAGGCTCCGCAACAAATGACACCAAAATTTTGGTTAAAAATGATGGACAGCAGATGATAACAGTTCATAGAAATTGATTTCAACACAAACAAGGATCAATTCCCATCAACTGACCAGTAAATAACAATGAGAGAAATATACTCTGACAGCGGAAAAACAAACCTTTCCAGCATTAAAAATTGCGAGGCCAGCACAGATGGAAACAATCCTAACCAAAAGAAAGTTCAAAATGACCATGCCCTATATAGTAGGATAAATCTGAACGCATCATTGGGCCACATTAATATAGAGCAAATTTCATTACATTTTAAGGAAATAAAATTTACACTAGGCTGTTGCACTCATTGGAACTTCTCTGTAGCAAGCCCTCTTTGCAGCACGAATGATGTCTTCTACCTGTAAAATGAAAAAAGGAGGGAGAAAGAGAGAAAAGCCAATCAATACCAGAAAAGGTACCTTCTAATACAAATAAGCTTGCTTCACTAATCATATAATCATAGAACAAAAACCCATTATTTCTGGATCAAGCTTTTGCATGTAGAAACTATCATCATATTTCAATATATCTTCATTCTAACCCCCTAAACTTCATTGCACAGCATGTTTCACAAAACTAGAGAATCCTAACTTCCACTGGCCGCAATTTTTATTAACAAGTTTTACAAAGCTAGAGAATGCTGAATTCCAGAAGCAACCAGACATCAAACCACAGCATGTGTTATTCTGCAATGTATTTCCTATGATAGCACATTTGAAGAGTTGAACAATACAACCAACCAAGACAATCCAGACATAAAAACCAACCCAAACATTTCCAAAATGATGATCAACACTAGCAACATAAATTAATAGCAAGGCTGGCAGGAATCATCAGCACTTTCCAAGGAGAACAAAGCAAACACAATCACAATAACTACAAAAATAAGCTAGAGAAATAAATGACAAATACACAAAAGATTTAGAAAAAACCTGTGGAACTGCTAAGCGCTCCAAATTTGCAGCATAAGGCATAGGAACATCAGCCCCCGCAATTCTTTCCACAGGTGCATCCAGATATTCAAAGCTTTCCTCAACCACAGAAGTACTGTTCAACACATCAAAATATGATCATGTGACCAAGGAATATATCATCCCGATACAGGCAAATGAATGGAACTCACAAAGAGATACTGCCCGGAATGGATAGAAAAACATCTTACCAAATTTCTGCACCAATGCCATGTTGTGGAAAACCTTCTTCAACAGTCACCAGCCTATTTGTCTTCCTAACAGAAGCATTTATTGTAGCTCTATCTAAAGGTCGAATTGAACGAAGATTTATAACCTACAGCATGAAATGTCAACTCTTATGCGACTCTTCATTAAACAAATTGCATTGAAAACCAATGCCCATAACAATCACATTGAAGAGATTCACCTCAGCACTGATTCCTTCTTTTGCAAGTTCTTGTGCTGCCTGCAAAATTATTTCATTAAAGCAATTGTTAGCACACATTTTACTAACAAAAAACATATGTTTTCAAAAATAGGGAAAAATAATGCTGCTGCAGATTCAAATCCAATAATGATGCAGTTAGGTCTTTGTTTTTCAAGTCTAAATCCAATAATGCTGCAGTCAGGATCATTCTGTATGTGATGTGTATTAATTGTCATGATTCTCACTTGTCCTTCCTACATATAGAACTATCAGAAAGTGACCATACAGTGATAAGTGGCTATTTCTTTTTTCCAGCAATACTCATGATGAGGAATTATAAATAAACTTTCTTTTTGAGATGCATCAAAAAGGAAGGTTACAGCATAGTGCATTTATGACTAAAGCTCGACAAGCATGTGACTCCAAGGTCTCTAGGTGCACTAATCTTAAAGAGATGTTTTCTGAAAAAAGACATTTTTTACTCATAGAATCCCTCGCTGAGCATGTGAATGCACTCCTTCCTTGGCAACCTGTAATGAACTCCTAACACAGTTACAAATCACAGTCATTCTACTTGCTACAAATCCAAGGTAGAATAACTCTCCTAATAAATGTAGACTGCAGTATGCATTTGAAGAAGGCTACCTCCACAGCTTTGTGAAAGATCTCCTAATGTGCTGCAGCTGATCCTCACCACGGTAGTTCTCTGAACCCTAATCTGCTGAAGGGTTCAGAGCTCCCATTCAGGGGCATTTCAGTGTCTGTAACTGCATTTAGGTCCAAAGTTAAGGATCATTCTGATTTTTTTGAGGAGGTCTCCCTTCTTGGTGATGCCCCCTGCTCTCCTATGATGTTTGCCAATGATGGCAGTGCTTGAGTTGCAGCTATAGGTAATTCTCCCTGCAAATTTCAGCCAAAGAAAATGTTTGCTTTGGTTGTGGATCAGGGTGTCGCAATTTCTCGGTTGAAGGATGCAGATTTTTGATAAATAAGGGTTTGCAGGCTAAAAACAGGTAAGGGTTAAAATCTCTAAAATCTTCTAAGTCGTCCCCTATTTTAGTATTTGGGGAAGTAATAGGAGAGGAAATTTTCTCAAAATGAAGCTTGATCTATAGTTTTAATCATTTGTACTTTGTAGCCTAGTGTTTCTGAAATGCACAAATGGATATCCACCAACTAGCAGCCACACATGGGGAGCCATCTAAAACTTTACCTATGCAAAAGGATTATTTATTGCAATGTTTGCATCCCCAAAAGAGAGACTTTATTCTTAATGATGAGGTTTGGTTGTGGGGGAAGCATTCGCTCCTATGTAGCCAGGGTTTCCAGATTTCAACCCTTTGACCGAACCTTTTCTTGTTTTTCCTTGCCACAAATGCTTTGAAACTTTTCATCATTGTTCTAGCTCCAATCATAAATCTGCGAGCCAAGTTTCTTGGTGCATGGAAGCCCAACTGCTTTGGGTTCTTTGAAGGAATCTCAAAATTCTTCATAGCCCACTCAAGTATCTTCTACTGTTATAAAACCCCCTTGAGGGGCTTGAGGGGCTTCTTTATTTCCTTCATTGCCTTCTAAGAAGTCTATTGAGAAGGTTCCTTTGGTGGATGATGGTTTATTTCCTTCTTTGCCTTCTCAAAGGTTAAATATAAAAGCTCCTGCTGGTACATGCCCTAAAATGCAAAATTTTCTAGGTCTTGTGTCCTCTTTGCTGCCTTGGCCCTACTCTGCCCATTATTTATATTCAATCAAAGAATTCCTTTAATGGGCCCCCTTGGTCAATTTGTGTTTAGTGTTATTCTTTGCCTTCCCTCATACCTTTGTCATGACCCTACATTTCAAAAATGTTAAAAATGTCTAAGTACAAAGATCTTTGGGCCAATTTCAAGGCTTGGGTGGATTTTCAAAACTTTCCTTGGTGCCATTTCACTATGGTCCCCATTCCCCGAACCCCCACCTTGACTTATCCGTCGGAGTTTTGAGCTTTGTCGTCATATCATGTCGAAAGTATTAAAACCTAGAAATCCCTGACTCCTGCTAGCTAAAGCTAAATATTCAAAGGTCTAGGGCTTCGACTACTTAATAAATCTCATACAAATTAGACAATAATCCTCAAGTCCAATCCCCAATTCCCTTGTGCTTGTCTTATGTTGAACCTCTTGAGTCCCAACTCCCACAGTCCTTCAAACTTCCCCTTGCACCAATACCTAAGAATTTGATCACCCCAAGTTCCAATCTACACTATATGGCAGACTCCCAAATTTTTCCCTACCATCATACTTAAAGGTAATCATTTTTGGAACTCCAAACTTCAATCCCTACTGGAGCTTTTGAAGTTAATCGCAGGCTTTTAGACCTTTTCATTCTCCTCTAACTGGCAGAATGGCACTCAATATCCTAGCTTTCTCGCAAGCTTCCGGAGTTTTTTTATCAACCTACCTTTTGCAACATTGTTCTCCTCCCACTCCCTTGATTCTATGAAATCCCACAATTCCATTGTTTTGGCTTCTTTGGCCCACAGAATATTGTCTTCCCTTGCACCCATGAATCCCAACTTCCCAATCCCCTCTTACAATTGTGCACCCTTGAAGCATGAAAATCAGCAAAACCCCACCATTCAACCGCAATGTTTTTTAATCGTGTCCCACACAGGTTCTAGGGTATCAACATCTCCAGCTCTGTAAATGATGAAGCAAGTTTGTAAATCAAGGGAAGGACTAGTCTAGTAGGGTTTTTCCCACAAATTAATGTCCCCATGATACGCTGTAGTATTCAAAGAGGGGCTTTGAACCTAGTTATTGTCTCACTTGCCACATTTGCTGGCACAATCGTAATCATATCAGATTAACATGTCAGACATTCTAAGGCATCATAAACTTCTTTGTGATGGTCTTTTCTTATTACATGTGAGGTGCTATTGATTTGTGATGGATAACTAAGCATGTTCATTTGCAGGTTTTCATATTCTTCGAGGTTGTGAATGCACAATCATTGTTCCATTGGTGACTTGCTAGCATGTATTTATCCTCCTCGCAATCTATGACTCTGTTGCCCATTGGAGTAGGCACCAGTTTGATTGGTGAAAGACCAAATATATTTCAAATTTAACCACCTCTCTTGTTAGATGTAGGCGCAGTTGTTAAGTTCCATCATGCTGGTATGATCTAGTGATGCAACTCATTATGTATTCTACATTATCCTCAAACTGATAAATCTTTTGTGGATCATACTAGTGTGTTTCTCCTCTTACATGTATGTATGAAAAGTTAAGTGGATTCATTCTTAAGGATATAACACTACTATTATCTTTTGGTGCATTGTAAGAGAGAATTCTCATCTACTTGTTGGAGGTCTTGTAGGTCTGTTTGTAGCCAGTGCTGACATGAGTTTTAGGGACATTCTTAGGGATTCATAGCACTATGGGTATGGCTATTAGAGCCTTGAGTCTAATTGTTTATTTCTCTTTAATCATCCTATTGTAAAGACCTCAGGGAACACCCTCCTTAGCCTAGCAAATCCTAAAGATGAAGGTGAGTTTACCCACTCACAAGCATTGGTCCATTCATGCCACTGTCTAAGCATAAGTCCCACCCATTACCTTTGTTGACGATATCCCTGGCTTCAAGTTTTGGTGCTAGTCTTTAGGATTTGTGGAGATACATGTTTAAGAGCTAATAGCATCAGGTATTATCCAAATATCAATTCAAGAGTGGGAGCCCCAATACCACCACACTACCTTGCCAATTATTGATGCACTCAAAGTTTTCGTCATCTTCACACAACCCTGTAAGAGAATTTATATTCCTTCCCATGCAAACTATAGATGAAATGTAAATCTACTATCAATTCTAAACATATTCCTCATTTTCCTTGATGGCAACTACTAAAACTTAATCCTGGAATGACAACGAAATCAAGGGAGTGTGATATCATAAATAACTAAAATACGCACCTACAATCAATATCAAATGATCATTATTTTTTTGTGAGTTTAGTGGATTACACGATTTTATTTTACACTCTATGAGAAATAAGCCAAGCAAGATGCATGCAAGCTGAAGCTTCAGTTGCCATGTTTTCACCACATTTATAGATCATCTTTGAAGCTATGTTACCGGATTCACTAGTATAGGCCCCGGGTTCGGGTCCGGTTCGAATCGGGTCCGGAATTCGGGTCCGGTTCGATGCAATTCGCCCTGGGTCCGGATTTTGGACTGTGGGTTCGGCCAGGGTCCGGACCCATGACTGTGGGTCCGGACAGGGTTCAAAAATTTCGAACCCGGGTTCAATTCCGCGCCTGGGCGCGTTTTTCCAAAAAAAAATTCATTTTTTAATGATTTTCTTGACTCGTTTTTGACTTTTAGGGACTTTTTTATTAATTCTAACCCTAATACTTGCCTCAAAAACATGAAATAGGTAAAGTGAAACTCATTTACCAATTTGTGAATGAGAAAAAAGAATTTTTTGCCTCCATTGCTGAACTTTCTCTTTTGCTTGCACAAGCTGGAATAGACTTGAAGGCTGATCGTAGATTGTTCAAAGTTGATTGTTGTGCTATTCCTAAGCACTTGCAAGTGTCTATTCGTTGCTAAGAAGATCGTAGAGCAAGATTTCTTCAAAAGAGGTAGGTTCTTTGAAGTTTTTGATTATTTTTTTACATTAATTTTCACAAGTGAACTTCAATTCTTTTGTTTTACTTTTCATTCCTCTAAATGTCTATAACACATGTTCAATTTTTTCATTTTTTTGAAATTAATTAAGTCTTTTACTTTCAAATTCAATGAATCAATACCAAAATTTCAATATGTTGTGCCTTAGGTATTCACTATTCCGTATTACAATGGCAACCGGTACCTCCTCAGGCTCAATCCAATCTCGTTTCAAAATAAACCCAGCCTCTCCCCTTTGGAAATATGTAGAAATGGTTCGGCAACTTCCAGGTGGTGGAGGATATATTTGGATTTGTAGTCATTGCAATGTTCAATATTCGAGCTCATACAGTCGAGTAAAAGGGCATTTGTGCGGGATCCCTGAAACAGGCATCAAAAATTGTCCAGGTGAAAACAACGAAGGCATTCCAGACGATATAGTGTTGAAATATATTGCTAAGCAAGAAAAGGCAGACCAAAAAACAACCAGTGGTAAAACAAGCCATCCTTTGAAGAAAGGATCTCGATCCATGAAACCCCCTACACCATCTTATTTTCCACCTACAGAAAGCCATCCATTTATGGACATCCCTCAAGAGCAAACTATGCCCTCTTCAAATAAAAGATCTAAGGGACCGTTGGAAGCTTCATTTCAAAATGAGGCAAGAGAGATTGCTGATCAAGACATAGCAAGATGTGTCTATGCCAATGGATTGGCATTCAATGTTGTTCGTTCACCATATTGGCAAAAAATGGTGAAATCTATTAATGAGGCTCCAAAGGGTATAAGGGCCCAGGTTTTGAGAAGGTGCGCGTTGCACCTTATTGGAGAAAGAGGTGAAACATGTAGCAGACTCTTTGAAGCCCATAAGGGATTCGGATCGAAACAGGGGTGACCATAGTTTCGATGGATGGAAAGATGAACGCCCATTGATCATGTTATTGTTGCATGTCCCTAAAGGGGCAATGTTTTGAGAGCAAAGTGGATTGTGAAGGACAGGTGAAAGATGGTCCATTTATTGCTAACATCCTTTGCCAAGCTATTGAAGAAGTGGGCCATCAAAATGTTGTGCAAGTTGTAACCGACAATGCCAAAAATTGTAGGGCTGCTGGGTTATTGGTTGAGGAGAAGTATCCACACATTTTTTGGACACCTTGTGCTGTCCACTCCCTCAATCTAATGCTACAAAAAATTGGATCCAAAATTGAATGGATCAAACAGGTGTATGCGGAGGGCGAAGACATCCAAATGTTTGTCGCCAACCACCATATGACGCAAGGAATGTTTAGACAATTCTCTAAATTGGAGTTGTTGAAGGTAAGTTAATTCTCAATATTTTTAAATTTTTGAATTTTCTTTTAATTTTAATTTTTAAACTTTGATTTTTATATTTAAATTATATTTTAATTTTAATTTTGATTTTCAAACAGGTTGCCGAGACCCGTTTTGCCTCCAACACAATTGTGTTGAGACGACTGATAAAGGTTCGTGAGGCACTATGTGCCATGGTAATCAGCCCTAATTGGGTTGTATGGAGGCAATCTAGCAATGAAAGGGCAAATAGGATCAAGCAAAGGGTCCTAGATGATGGTTGGTGGGATCGTGTTGAGTATCTCGTCAGTTTCACCGAGCCCATACTGAGCATGATCCGTTACACTGACTTGGATAGACCTTGTTTGGGCGAAGTATATGATGGTATTGACTCAATGATTGAGAAGATGAGATCCATCATCAATGCAAAAGAGGAAGATCCTGAAGAAAAATTCTTCAAAGAGCTACAGGAAATCATGGTTGATAGATGGAACAAAATGACCACTCCCTTGCATCTTCTCGCTTTTGCATTGAGTCCCAAATATTATAGCCCTGAGATACTTTCTACTTCATCAAGAGTTGCTCCATATAGGGATGGTGAAGTGGCCCAAGGGTACAAGGCAGCAATTCGTAGAATCTTCAGTGATCGTGACCAACGTGATCGAGTGAGGGCTGAGTTTATGGCTTTTGCATGCTCTGGGAGTGTTGATCAGAATATGGATGCTCTTCGAGACAAGTGTAGGGTGGCTGCTCATAGTTGGTGGTACTTCCATGGGCAAGAATACATGCACCTCCAACCTATTGCAATAAAAATTTTATCCCAAGTAAGTTTTATAATTTATATTTGTAATTTTAATTTTAAATTTTAATTAATAATTTTGTTTAGTTAATTTTTGTAACTCTTAACTATTTATTAATTTAATTTGGTCTTAATAGGTTGCTAGTTCATCCTCTTCTGAGAGGAATTGGAGCACATACTCCTTCATCCACTCAATAAAACGCAATAGGCTACATTCAAAAAAGGCTGAGGACTTGGTGTATGTGCATTCAAACTGAAATGGTAAAAAAACTTCTTGTATTAACATAAAAAGAGGTTACAATTTATAGAGTGCATAAAGCACTGTAGATATTAAATGTATCTACCTAACTGCAAGTTACTGTAGAAACAGTAACAACAAAAAAGACTAACAACATTGACCATTAAATAAATATAAGAATATAATTTATTCTAACACCCTCCCTTAATGGTCAATCCGTCAACAACACCAAGTTGCCCCCTGAATTTTACAAATTTATCCGGGCTCAGAGACTTGGTGAGAATGTCTGCAGTCTGATCTGCCGTCGGAACATACTGCAGCTGAACTGATCCGTCTTCTACCAGCTGGCGAATGTAGTGACAATGAAGCTCAACATGCTTGGTACGTTCATGGAAGACTGGATTTTTGGCCAGTTTGAGCACCCCTTGGTTATCAGTGTACAAGGGAGAAGGTCCTGCTTGTGACATGTGCATGTCAGAAAGCATCCTACGAAGCCAAACTGCCTCACATGCTGCTTTAACAGTTCCTCGATATTCAGCTTCTGTCGAGGAAAGAGCCACTGCCTGTTGCTTCTTGCTGGTCCATGTTACAGCACCTGTACCCAAACTGAATACATACCCAGAAGTAGATTTTCTGTCATCCACTGAACCTGCCCAATCTAAGTCTGTGTAACCAATCAGCTTTGGATCTTTGCATCTGCCATACAGAATGCCATAGTCGGAAGTGCCCTTAACATATCTCAGCACTCGCTTTGCTGCAATCCAATGATCAACTTTAGGAGTTGTCATGAAGCGAGAGATGTAGCTCACGGCAAAACTGATGTCTGGTCTAGTGGCAGTGAGATAGATGAGACTGCCCACTAGTTGCCTGAATGTCGTTTCATCGACTGGAGGTGAATCAGAGTTGGCTGATAACTTTAGCCCCTTCTCCATGGGTGTGGGGCAGGTTTGCAGTCCTGCATCCGGAATTTGTCAAGCAAACTTTTGGCATATTTTGACTGAGAGATGAAGATGCTACCATTGGTTTGCCAAACTTCAATACCCAAACAATAATGGAGAAGGCCCAGATCTGTCATGTCAAAAGTCTGACACAAGGCTTGTTTGATTTTTGCAATCAAATGTGCTGAACTGCCAGTAATGATCAAATCGTCAACATAGACAACAAGAAAGAGAATATCATCACCAGAGTGTTTGACATACAAATTACTGTCAGAAGGAATTACTGTCAGAAGGGCTACGCTGAAAACCATGATCAACCAAGTACTGATCAATCTTGAAATACCATGCACGGGGAGCCTGTTTCAGTCCATAGAGCGCTTTCACAAGTCTACACACCTGATGTTCTTTGCCGGCAACCTTGAAACCAGGAGGCTACGTCATGTAGACTTCTTCCTGCAAATCACCGTTGAGGAAGGCACTCTTGACGTCCATCTGATGAACTGTCCAACCAAATTGGGCTGCAATAGCGAGAAGAAGACGAATGGTGCTCATCTTGGCAGTAGGAGCAAAAGTCTCCTCGTAGTCAATGCCCTCCCGCTGTGTGAAGCCCCGAGCAACTAATTGTGCCTTGTATTTATCCAGAGTACCATCGACATGATACTTGACCTTGTAAACCCATTTGCAACTGATAGGTTTCTTCCCAGGAGGAAGATCAGAAAGGACCCAGGTGTGATTTTTCAGAAGACTATGATATTCTGTCTGCATAGCCTGTTCCCACTCTGGAATTCCTTTAGCCTCTGAATAGGTATGAGGCTCATAGATGCTGTGGATGTTGGCCATAAGAGCGAAGTTGACTGTGGACTGCTGCTTGCTCTTGCTACGAGTTGATCGGCCCTCAATGAGTTCATCATCATGAAGATCACCGATTGTCTTGGCCCACCACTTAGGCCGACGAGTAGAAGTGCCAACATCTGAAATAGGAGTAACAGCATCTCCTGGGATTTCTGGAACAAGGTCATCTAGATGCGAATCCTGAGGAAAGTCAGGTGGTGCGAAATCATGATCAGTAGACTCCTCATCTTCAGAGTCAGAATGCTCTGAAGCCCTCCCATCATGGGAACCAAGAGGAAGACGAACACCCTTATCAGGAACCTTCGTAGGTTGATCCGCAGGACTTGTTGTAGGAACAAAGGGACCAGTAGTCTCATCAATCACAACATCACGACTGAATATGAGATGACCTGTCTCCACATCAACCAAACTGTAGGCTTTGTGATTGTCGTTGTAGCCAGTAAACATAAGTGTCTAGCTCTTGGAGTCCAACTTGGCACGTTTGGCATCTGGAATCCATACATGAGCGGTTGAACCGAAGACTTTCAAATGGCCTACCTTAGGCTTGCGTCCTGACCAGGCTTCTTCTGGAGTCATCTTCTTAACGGCCTGTGTAGGTGACCGATTCAGGAGGTAGACTGCAGTGTAGACTGCTTCAGCCCAGTATTTCTTAGGTACATTTATGTACTCGAGCATAGAACGAGCCATTTCAGTAATGGTGCGATTCCTGCGTTCGACAACACCATTCTGCTGAGGGGTGTAGGGTGTGGTAAGTTGGCGCTTAATGCCGTGTGCAGCACAAAAAGAAGAGAAGTCACCGAATAAAAACTCCCCCATTATCCGGACACCTTAGAGTAAACAATGTGAGAACCGGATTCCTTCTCAACTAAGGCCTTATACTGCTGAAATGTACTGAACACATCCGATTTATGTTTCAAAAAATACACCCACATTTTCCGACTGAAATCATCAACAAACAATAAAAAGTACCTGGACCCAGTAACAGAAGGAGTATTCATTGGCCCACATACATCAGCGTGAACCAGTTGAAGTACCTTGGAGGCTCGCCAAGAATCACCATCCGAGAACGGTGTCCGATGCTGCTTGCCAGCTTGACAAGCTCCACAAACTCCATGATTTGTAGTTTGGATCTCAGGTAGACCAGCAACAAGACCCTCCCGAGATAACTGAGAGAGGTAGTGGACATTCAAGTGCCCATAACGCTGATGCCAAAGTTTGCTGATGGTTGTACTTCGGGCTGCGAGAGCGTGCTCTTGAGAATCACCAGAATCAGCAAGTCTGTACAGACCGTGATCCTCAAGTCCCATAGCAATTGTAGTACGAGTCTCCCTGTCAACGATGCTGCAGGTGGACGAGCTGAAAACAACATCCAACTGGGGAGAATGCCGCATGATCTGACTGACGGAGAGGAGATTATGTTCCATGCCGGGAACATAGTAGACATCGAGAAAGAGTAGATTTCTTCCGCCTGAGTGAATCTGGACAGTGCCCTTACCAGCGACTGTGTACTCTTCACCTCCTCCGAAAATGACAGAATCTGAGAAGGGTTCGAACTTTGTGAACCAATCCCGACGATGAGTAAAATGCCGCGAAGCCCCGGAATCGATATACCAGGCAGAAGAATGTACCGGATCTGCAGTTCTCTTGGCCATAAATGCATAGAATGCAGACTCTTTCTGCTCAGTGTGCTCAGCGACATGGGCCTTTTGTTGAGATCCTCCTTGCTTCTTTTGTTCAGAAGCCATCCGAGTGCGACAATCAGCCTTAATGTGACCGTATTTGTGGCAATAATTGCACTGAACGTTCTTCTTCTTCTTGCTGTCCTGTGAAGAACCAGAGCCTTTCGGCTGAGAAGATTGAGGCTTCCCTTTGTTCTTAGCAGAAGATTTGGCTGAGAACGCCTGTTCTGTGGAGGACGAACTGGCACTGCTTCCAAACTGCTGTCTCCAACGATCCTG
The DNA here is from genome assembly GCA_007258455.2 of Sequoia sempervirens. NCBI lineage: Eukaryota > Viridiplantae > Streptophyta > Pinopsida > Cupressales > Cupressaceae > Sequoia > Sequoia sempervirens. The sequence continues at coordinate 22,083 of VDFB02233342.1, read as the reverse complement.
TTGTAGAAGCTTGTTACACAAGTCTGGAAACTTCAAGTCAACATTTGTTGAAGTAATATTGAGCGTCTCAATGAAATGCTCGTAAGATTTTGGCAAACTCTTAAGAGTAATGACGACCATGTCCTCTTCCTCCATCTTTCGTCCAATGGCTTCCAACTGGTCTCGAATCTCTTTGATCTTTGTCAGATGCTCTTGAAGAGTAGTGTGCTTCTCGTCCATCATTATGGAAAAAAGCATGTTCTTAAGAAAAAATGCACGACTTTTATCTGACGTTTCATGAAGATCCTTCAAAGTTGTCCATACCTCAGCAGCTGTTTTGCCTGACGGCACTTGTGGCAGTTGATCGTCAGTGACAGATAGCTTGATGAGCATGACGGCTTCTCGGTTGCGTTCATCCCATTTGTCCTGATCTTTCCGGCTACAGTGGGTCGAGGTGAGTGCCCCAAGACGACCTGATCGAGACAACGATATTCAAAGATCGTCAGCATACGCTGCTTCCAGGTGTTGTAATTCTTCCCGTTGAACTTTTGGCTGCTTTCGAGCATTATGTTCGTGAGAGATGCCATCACGTACCTCGCGGTCAAATTGGTGAAGGCAAGATAATGCAAAGAAAACAGAAATACAGAAACCCGAACACGGATTTTGAGGTTTTACTGAAAACCCAGAATAGATAAATAAAAACCCAGAAGGATGGAAGAATACCCAGAAAATTTTGACAACACGAATTGCGAGGCACGGAAAACGAGGTACCCAGAAAAATCTAGTGACAACCCAGTTGAGATCTCACAAAACCCAGAAGGAATCTGCGATCAGAAAAAAATTTTGACTTCAAATTGAGGCACAAATTTCGATGCACAGAAAACGAGGTACCCAGAAAAAATGGACGACGACCCAGATGAGATCTCGAAAAACCCAGTAGGAATCTGAAATAAAAATAATTTTTCGACTTCAGATAACGGGTCAAAACCCTAGTCAAAGGTATGAAACCCTAGGCCGCCATTTTAAAACCAAAAATGTGTAGAAAACGCGTACAGCTGGGGATGAGAAATCGCGGCCAGAAAGTGGAGAACAAAGTCGCGGCCAAATAAAAGACGAAGAACACCAGATCTGGCCAGTAAATCGCGTCCAAGACACATAAAATAGATTCGCGCATCCAAGGACAAGGAAAAAACGCGTTTCAAAGAAGCAGAAAAACGCGGAAAACGCGTTTCAGAAGACCACGCGGCCAGCAAAAAACGCGCGCCCAACAGATGTCGCGCGGCCAGACAAAGAAAACACGTCCTCAAAAAACACGATTTAAAAAAATCGCGCCCAGAAAAGTGCAGAAGAAGAAACGCGCGGCCAGAAGAGGAGGTAAAAAAACGCCCAGAAAAAAGACGCGGCTAGGGCACACAGACGTTTTCAGAAACCCTAGAGACGCGAATTTGGGGCCCAGAAACCCTAGCACGGAAAAAAATTCGAATTATGACCTTTTGATAAAGCCCACGAATTTTTTTTTTTAGGGTTTGGTTTCTGCTCTGATACCATGAAATGGTAAAAAACTTCTTTTATTAACATAAAAAGAGGTTACAATTTATAGAGTGCATAAAGCACTGTAGATATTAAATGTATCTACCTAACTGCAAGTTACTGTAGAAACAGTAACAACAAAAAAGACTAACAACATTGACCATTAAATAAATATAAGAATATAATTTATTCTAACACAAACTTGCGCCTCCTTACACACAAGGATAGTTCTTACAAAGAAGGAGACACAAGGAGGTGGGATATTGAGCCAGAGCAGCTTGACTTGGATGCTTCCACAAGTCACTTCGCTGCACTTGATATTGATGATGACTATCAGCCTGAAGCAGCTACTACTGAGCATGAGAGCGGTACTGTTAGTGCTAGTGGCAGTGCTTGTGCGAGTGCCACTAATGTTATTTGTGGTTCTACACAAAATTTAGCATCTAATGATGCTGATGATGCTGCTTTTTTTGATGACCCATATGATTCAGATTGATCAATGATCAATAATTAATAATTATTAATGGCTGATTGTAAACTTTAATTTATAATTCTATATCATGACATTTGACTTTTGAGTATAAAGTGGTGGTGTATTTTTGCTATGTTATTTGACTATTAATATGGTGGTGTATTCTGAACTTAATTACTGCTGCAAATATGTATATATTTCTGATTTTTATATGTTTTTGTATTACCAAACCCAAAACGAACCCAAACCCAAAAAAAAAAAATCCCGAACCGGCAAACCGGGTTCTCGAACCCGAACCCGAACCCAAAACCGAACCGGTAACTTAGCTTTGAAGCATCAATTTATTTTGTTGTAAACATGCAGCTGAAAAAATGAAATTCTGACGTAAAATTCTAAGGTTATAATATGGCCATGATAAGTTGATCCTGAATCAGAAGTCAGAAATTCATTTATAAAATGGAACATAAAAAAAATCTTTACCTGCAAAGCATAGCCAACCATTTTTGAAAAAGCCGTGATTGTCACATCCTTCCCTTCTTTCTCAATCTGCAAAAGAAAGATTACTGGATAAGACATTCATGCCGGGAATTTTGAACTTACAAAAAAGACAAAACAAAACATAAGTACCTTTGCTTTCCCAATTGGAAGACAGAAGCTAGAATCAAGAGATTCTGCTGAGACTGGAAAAGACTCACCATACCTGTCATGATACAACTTAATAATAAATGATTCCATCTTTAAAACTGTGTATCTTCCTTCTAGATAATCATGGAAATGTATAATCTTTCTTTCAAGATAATTTGCCTTATCTCATATTGTCAAGCAAAGTCAACACAAGATTATATGCAATTATTGAAAGCATGGTTGTTATGCTTACAGCAATTCATTTTCAAGAAATATAACAGGATCTGGGTCACGGATGGCAGCTTTCAGTAATCCACGAGCATCTTCTGACGAATAGGGAACCAAAACTTTTAGGCCTGGGCAGGAACCATACCATGCAGCATAACACTGCAAAACAGATAGACACCCAATGAAATGGCAATAATCTTGAGCATCTTCTCCTTTGCTTTTGATCTCTCTCGCACACAAACATAGACACAAAATCACCAATGTCGAACCTGAGAGTGCTGAGCACCAACTCCAGCAGCAGCTCCATTTGGTCCTCGGAAGACAATGGGCACAGAGATTTGGCCTGCAGACATATAATTTGACTTGGCAGCAGAATTTATGATGTGATCAATAGCCTGCAAACAATAAAATATTATTTTCAGGCACGAAAAGAGCCATCATATAAGATAGACAACACAAAATTAAAATCTGAAGTGTACAAAAACATACATGCTGTCATCATTACCAAAGAACAACAAAATATAAGGGATATCAAAATAAATGAAGATGAAAAATATTATGCCATAGATTTGTCTTTATTATCAAATATAGGTTCAAAATGTGTGCTTGTGATTATTACTCTTGCACTATAATAATGTAGAACTATGTCTTTTCATGTGCTGCACAGATATTAAGTGAGCAAAAATGAAGAAAGCAAATTTTAATATGCTCCAACACTATGTAATGGTTCCCTCACCATCCAAGTTGCATTCATTACTCTAAAGGTAGAAATGAAGTTATTATAACAAATTTTACCTGTCTATACAAACATTAAAAATCAGAGACTTGAATAGAAATGTGCTTTATTATTCACAAACTAAGGCACGCGGATCACACTCTCAATAGGTGCTGGGCCAAGAATGTACTAAATTCAATACCCTAGAATCATCGCATTGGGATGTCTATAACTGTTCTATCATTGACTTGAATAATCTCATGTGTGTGTTTCAAACATAGACTTAAGATTGCCTGTGAGCTTATCCCATGCAAATTGCTGCTGAAAGACAATACAAAAAAGCTGAAAATTGATCTGGTACAGATACAGGCTTCCATCTATCAATTTTAAATTTTTATGCTAATTGCAATGTACAGGTGCCAAAATATATGTCTATCTAACAATCAGCCTTATACTGAAAACAAAATTCAATATAATATAGAAAACAAAACAAGAATGGTGACGCTCTTAGTGCTATGCTTGAGAAATCAGCTCTGACATAGCATCAGAAATTAGAATAGATCTGGAAATGAGTCGGCATGGAAGGAACAAATAACAAGTATAAAAAGAAGCAACCAGCAGACACATCAACATGAACATACGGTTTATACTGAAGAAACCCACATAGGGTGGAAACTCCAGCAAAGATGGGGCTGTACCTTCTTATCAGGTCTTCAACTTGAAAGAATACAAGATATGGCTCAACTTTAGAGCAGTGCAAGGCCATTCATTATGAGTTGTCTACAGGCTGTTTCAACCTCCTACATTTCTCTTCAACGGATAATACAAATATGACTTACATTTTTTATTTCTTCACCTGCACTCTGGTCTAACCACAAAACCAGATCTGCATGACCTCACAGTACATACATACACATTTATGCTTCAAAATAGCTTGCAGCTGTTCATGACTCATTCTGAGAAGATGTAGTTACAGATTGTTAATCATTCAGACTGTAAACAAATAAATGGTCTGGGAAAAAAGTCATTTCTCATTCCATGTAGGTGATTTGTGGTTCTTGTACTGTCATATTTGAACAAATTTGTCAGCTTCTGAAACTGTGAAGGTGGCATTGACCTCCAACCTGTCCAGATGACATCAGATGAATGTTCGACATATTCAGCAGTTGCTGAATTTTCCGAGACAATATTATATTACTTTTGATAAATTTGACAGTTGGCAATATGCTAAGATGACATTAGATGACTTATTCCAGCAGACTCGATTCCTCTTCACTTGATTTTTTTTCCAAGTTACAGATTATTTTCACATTGCCTCTTCCTTTGTTCAGTTCAAAATATAGCAAACTGCTATTCAATGAAAGGAAGACAAGGGTCAGCAATAGCAAACCAGTTTTGAGGGAAAATTTGCATGGTTTGAGTATTAGATGGATGTTTTTGAATCCTTGCATAATTCTATGGATTCATTTCAGATCAACAGCTTATATGTGGGAAGATGGTAGCAGCTCATAGCAAATGTTCACACCATATCCATGATGCCTTTGAAACTAATAATGACAAAAATTAAACAATCTACTAAGTTTTGCATTACTTACTTCATTAATTATTGCATTTATTACTACGAATCACATTATTAAAGAGTGCAAAATCACTAAATCTCAAAGCTGGCTACACAAAAAATAGACATGTCTGAAACGTATATATATATATTATATATATATATGGAATTGTGCATCCAAACTCCAAGGTGACTATATAATGATAGGATTAATAAGATAGAACTGTGACAGTTTATTCAGATTTATTTGTCTCAGCCCAGGACAAACATTTGAGAATTAGGAATATAAAAAAGGAGTCAGTCAGATGTATTCATTCTCCAAAGAGAAAATAAATTGGAAACAAGTCACTGAGGTACTAGGTGGAACAGTTGAATCTCATCCAAGCTGTTCAAAGATAATTTTCATTATTTTCTTATATTGCTAGTGTAATTCAATATAAGGATATTCAATATTATAAGATGGTAAGTAACAACTCCTATAGATAAAGGCATGCAACCAATATTCTAGTTGTGGACTTATTGCCATGGTAATATGGACACCATAGGAAGGGGCACAGCAGTGATGTAGATCACATCATTACTCTACCTAGTAAACAAAATATTATAAATGAAACTCGAGTAAACAAAACCAGACTACAAAATTATGTGACAAACAAAATAGCATTCAGAACCAAAAGACAAACACCTAAAGAGTAGTAAAAACACCAACCTGCATAGCAAAATTGAACGTCATGAACTCCACAACCGGTTTCAGTCCATAATATGCTGCACCGACACCAATGCCGGTAAAACCAGCCTGCAATGGCAGAATACATGCAAACATAGATTGGCTATATATTTGAATAATAAAAGATATAAAGGAAAACAATCTTTTGTCAGGATTTCAATTAGCACATTTTAACTTCAGAAACTTGCAAACCTCAGTGATTGGGGTATCAAGAACCCTGTCAGGTCCAAACTTTTGCAGAAGGCCTTTAGAAATCTGTAAAGAAACACAAATATAAGTATATCAAATGCAAATATCTCAAATTTTCAAATTTTTAGTCAATTATTCAATAGCAAGGGGTTCTTATCTGATTATTATATATTTTTGATAAAATTTCCACAAGTAAATTACCTTATAAGCTCCTTGGTATTCACCAACCTGGTAAAACAACACTCACCAAGATCAGTAGGCACTTTCTGAAAATAATATGGTCGACTCAATACATAATGGATATTAAGAAGTTCTTTAATGGAACTTTAGACTTGTATATGGTATTGAACAACACAAACCTCTTCTCCCATTAAAAATACTTTTGGATCTGCAGACATTTCTTCCTCGAGAGCTGAGTTAAGTGCATCACGCACTGTCATCTGTAAGAAATTGTTGAGTTACAATCTAAAGCGAAACAAAATTGAAGTTTGTTTACATATTCATTTGGTATACGAAATTTACTTTTGCAAAAGTCATATGTAAGGTGCATTAGAAATAAAACAAAAAATGTAAATGAATTCACTTGCTACAGAGCTAAGATTGTGCAGCCTTCCAGAGTGCACAGTCCCTTCATATAGAAGATATCCATAAAATTTCAACAGAACAGACCACTTCGTGGTAAACTGTATCAATGAATAATCCATGATTCCCATGCATAGATACTAAAATGTACTTCTCCAATCTCTAAGACTGTAGGTCAGTTTATCTCACTCAATATTATAGAATAAAATGCAAATCTTCAAAGAACAATCACAAATGGTTGATAGTGGATTTCAGGGTTCCTAGACAACTCTGAAGTTGGAAATTAATGAAGGTATCGTCAAACAAGGAATCAGCTAAAAATCATTAAATGAGGCATGACTGGAAATTGTTATCGCCTGATCTAGCAAAAAATTGAAAGAAAGTATTTTAATGGCCTCAACTAAAAATCATTAGATGAGGCAAGACTGGAAATTGTTATCGCCTGATCTAGCAAAAAAATTGAAAGACAGTATTTTAATGGCCATAGATGCCCCATTAATCAACCACTATTTTACATTCTTACGAAGAAGCAAAACATAGGAAACAATCAGCAAATTTGCTGTTGTAGATCATAAGTTTTGGCTGCAGTTTTTGTCATTTGTGTTCAATTGCAAGAATAAAAAATCAAAGTTTGTCCAAAGTGACTGGTTGTTTTGGGCCAGCAGCCTTCACATTCAAAAGCTGGACCTACTGTTAGGTATATTAAAGATGAAATTAATGGTTGAGTTGCTACTTCTAAAGATTAACAATTAGAACTTAGCACATTCTTCAGCTCTTCCCAACCTATAAAAATTTAATATTACTATTTAGGACATTATATTGGCACCTTCCAGTTTAGATTTTCATATTCCTCTGCTCTATGTGTGGAACTGGAGTACATATTTACACATTCACTATGCTTACATGCAATTGGATGACTTTGTGTTACCAAACTTTAATTTGCATCTCAACACACACAGCGGGGTCATAAGCAAGGGCCATCCATGCATTAAGATGTTGGCCAAGAGCTGTCTGCCTGATATTTTTTTACATATTTTTAGTACAGATGTTTTGTGTCCAGGGTTTCCTTGAGAATTGATGCTACCTATCCACTTGCATTTTGGTTCCTAGAGTCTTCCATAGAGAAAAGCTTATATAGATCTAGGCTTTCATAGGATAGATGAATCTGCAAACAGATTTAAATGCTGATGAAAATAATATTACTATAACTTATACAGTATTGTTTTCAAGAATACTCTCATGTATGATGCGTAGAGGTGTTCAAAAGGCACTTGCTTGTCTTTTGAAAGCTTTTGCACTTCATGGAATTTATACATTTGGAGGATATAAACTTTAGGCCATACACACCCTTCATTGGTTCTGCAGAAAGTAGTTTATAGATAAAGTTTTGAATACATTTAGGGGAGCTTATAGTGGCTAAAAACACAGTTTACTGGGATTCCAGGACAAGCTTTTTAAGAGGTCAGATTCAAACCTTTGATGGATGCTATGGTTCATTAGTCTTTTACAGTAATTTTTTGTTGTTCTTTTACATCAATTGAAAAATTAACACACAGAAAATGCACTTTATTTACTGCAGAACTCTTATGGAGCTTATAATGCAATTTTCATTGTTGCTTGATTTACCTCTTTAGCCGCAGTAGATAGACTTTTTAGTTGTGTTGATGCAAGGGGCACCACCCCCTCTGACCCCAGACCATGTCTCTGCACAAACACGTAAAATACTAAAAAACCATGGATCTGTCAAAAGGAAGAAGCATAAACTTCTGGCAACAGAAATAGCTCTCAATCATTGCAAAAGAAAATTCACTTTGCATGCCTACAAAGCCCTGTCATTTCATTCCACGTGTCTGTATTAATAAATCCAGAACAAAAAGATACGAGCAAAAAACCTAAGGTGATCAGTTATGAGATACAGCATGCTTGAGCATCCCCATCCTCCAGATGAAATGAGAAATCAATCAAGCAGAAGGGTGAAACATACCAATGAAGAAACGAGATTTATCAAGCTAGTTGCAGATTTTTTCTGCAAAGCTCCCAACATCTTTTCTCCCTTGAATTTAACTGCATCCACCAACCAGTAATAGTCTTAGTGTTTACTACTACAACATTAAAATTTGGAAAAAGGGCAATCGTCTAGGGGAACATGTACTAGCACTTGGCAAGAATTTAATTTTGTTCATAGACGGTAACACATATGAATACAATACCCTAATGAGAATCTGATTTTCTAGAAATCTCTTTAAAATATTTTTCAAACTTTGAAAAGGATACAAAGACATTTACTATTTAGCTATCATAAATAAAAGTTGTATATATCTTCTTTAGTTTCTGAACTCCGTTGAAACTGTGTAACACCCTTGAACATTACACAACTGTACCTTAACATCTCCTTAAATCAAAATTTATATTGCAAGTAGGATAAAAGTTTCAGTATAAGAATTAATCATTTAAGTTCTCACAAGTAACAAAAACTTTAATTTAATTGAAATGTGAATCTGATGCCAACATGACACCTGATATTACAAAAGCATTGAAAAGGGAATGACTTTGTTGGCCTACAACTCATCAGAACAATTATTTGAATCCCCCCACGCAGTTAATAAAGCTTTAAACAACACTCCAAATTAAAGAAGTCCACAACATTAAATTTTAAAATCATTTGCTAGTCAGGATGAGCATTTGCACATAGCCAATAGGCCCTTTATGCTTGCCATGCCAGAGTGTCTGCTTGAAACTTGAAGTTCTTGCCAAATTTCATTCAATTTATATGTCTGGCATGCTTTTGGGGGCATAGTGCAAGAGAGATGCAGAGAACATATGAAGCATATCACACAAAATAAAATTCCAATACCAAAGGATTGTAACTCAATTGATTGAGCACAATTGGTGAGGGTGATGGTATGTTCCTTAATTATGTCATCCATCAAGGTTCAAATTCCCCAAAGGTGCACTAAATAAGGGATGAGGCCGGGATTGTGCACCAGGCAAACTTCGCAGAATGTATACCCCTCACTCCTTGGCTCTAAGCCAAATAAATCAACTATTTGTGCAGCTTAAGCTTGTGCTCCCAATACCAACAGGTTGCTAAAATGACCTGAGATTGTTATAAAATTTCTCAACGAAAAAATAAATTATTAAATATAAACAAAATTCTACTAAATAAAAAATATATTGCCTTATCTAACAGGAAAAAGCAGCCATGGATTTTACCGTGTGAATGTTCAATAGACCCCAAAGTAACAGTGGGACATGAGAAGATATTAATTGAAGAAAATTTCAAATGGAAATTAAACTAGCAAGATCAACTTCTATTTCGTTTCTAATATATAATGTGTTGATTTTTCTGGTTGACATCATTGCCAATTAAATTTGCTCGAAGCATATCAATGCCAATTTCCAGCATATAGACCTCTTAAAATTGACATAATACTGGTATTTTTATAGTTTCAAGACAAATAGTTCTCACCAAGTGAATTACCCAGGAGTCTCCTTACTACCATAGACATTACTACCAAAGCTCTATAATGAAACAATTTCATTGAAATTAGTAAATAGCATAGTGCCACTACTACGTCTAATACCCTACACAAAATCAGATGTCAAACACTCTTACTGATAAACATAACTGCCCAAATAAATAGGCCACAAACCAATTACCTCAGATCACAACGAAGTCAGCAAGACAGGTGATAATAGCATAAGTATGGCTCAAACAGTTACATGTGCCAAAACAAACCCCAATGAAAATTCTATTTATCTGTATAAAGAAATTTGATTATATCCCTCAAGAAACATTTTTTTAACTAAAAATTGGGACAGATTAGCAAATGCAAAAATTTGAACTCCAAGGCAACCTGCTGATGGCTAGATTTGTTACTTTCAGGTCAAAAAATAAAATCTGGTAGACTCATCCCTCCTTTTAGTTTTAAGTGGTTCAGAAATGGATCACAGATTAGAAGTAATGGAAAGACATCAGATCAACACTACTAAGTCCCACATTTGATAATTACTAATTCTAGAATGGATCACAACTTAGAAGTAATGGCAAGACATCAAATGAACGCTACCAAGCTCAACAGACACCTCTGAATTCAGAAGAAAAATGCAGTCAGTATATACTCCAAAGCCATGGGCACAGACCAACACCAACAAACCAAAATAATGCCTCATCTTAAGGGCCAGACAAAATTTTAAGATGGACTTTTTTTCTACAATTGCAGGATAACCAGTAAATATTTGCCTTGCTTTTAGATTTTTAATTAAAACTGATTATCAATGATCACAAATCTTAGCAAATCTAATAACTCGTCATGTTGCAACTTGCAAAAAGTCTTTTGGAAATATGGGATACAGTTCCAAACTTACAAGGAAGATGTTGGGAAATAAGTATGCAAGTATATGAATAAGGGTATCTGTTTGATACATTTCAACAGTAACCTGGAGATTTGAGAATGGGTATGGTATGACAGACACACCTATATGAACCCAAGTTTCTATGTAGCAATGTGTACATTGTTTTGAAAAAATGTCTAAGCTTATTTAAAAAATAAGCTACATAGTAGATATAATTGTAGAAATTGTGTAAAAATCCCAATTTCTAAAACACAGCCCATAACAACAGACAACCCCTCCCTGTGCCCAAGTTTCTAAGTGACAATGTTATTTCAAAATGGTGTAACTTATTTAAAAATTCTCCTACATGGTAGGTTTTTCTAATAATATTGTGTAAAAATCCCAATTGCCAAAAAATAGCCATAAAAACCCTGTTCAGAGTTATGATATGATGGACGTGCTAGTATACCTGGGGCCACAGACAGCCTAGGGTTTATGTATTACAAGTAGCCAATCCTTGGATATCAAATCAAATGCCTCAGTATTTATAATCCTTATCTAAAATTGGATGGTCACAGATCAATCACACAAGGCCTGATTTGTATAATACTTCACATATTTTTGCAAGAAGAAATTCATTTTAACAAGGATTTTATTCTTTAGATTATTTTGTATTCTTAAAGAAATTAATTGCGAAAATTTTAAAAGACAAGCCTAATTCGCACTACACTTCACGGATTCTAGAAAAAAGAATCCATTTGAATGTGATTTTGTTGTTCTGCAAGCCTAGTTTGCACTATACTTCAAAAATGTTTGTGAGAAAACATTCATTTGAATAGCAATTTTAATCTTAACGGTGTCCTGTAAACCAACAATTCAATTATCAAAAAGTACGCAAATTCAACTATAGTTTGCGCTATAGTCACAGATGTTTGTGAGAAAACATTCATTCGAACAGGGATGTCAATCTTTAATAATCTGTACTCAAAATAAGAATGCGTCGAAGAAACAAACAAATCTAACCTTATTTGTTCTATATTTCTCAGATTGGCTTTCAAAAACACATTCTTCTGAATGAATATCTTACTCTTAAGAGTTCTCTGTTGTGACACTGATAATTCATCAAAAAGTAAACAAATCAATTTGTTCGCATTTAATGTCTGAGATTTTTGCCAAATATAATCATATAAACGAGAATTTTAATGTTCAAGAGTATTCAGTCGTCGTGACAAACAATTCATCAAAAAACAAACAAATTCAACGCTACCTTTCTGTATAACTAGCAGATTGATTTACAAATACACCAATGTGTACAATAACGCGGTATGATCCACAGATTTTATTTAATAAAGGGTTCATTGAACGAAGATTTTAATCGCAACAGTATTCTGCACTAAGAGTAGCAGATCATCCCAAAAAAAATAAAACCCAACCCTCATATACTCTATACTCGACAGATTTTTCCGAAAAGACATTCATTCGAACGGGAATCTTAGGCAGACGGTGAATCTAACCTGGTTCCTGAGTGATCTTCAAGGCCGATTTGAACTCAAGGCGAGAGTGTTTATGTTTAAGGTATGATTATGCTTTGCACCAAACCCTGCTCACCTAGGGTTCAAAATAAACTATCTAACCTTCTTTCTCACACACCCCACCAACCTCTGATTTGTAAGATATTTTATTGTTTAAAATTACAGGCAATTTAATTATTTGGTAAAAGCTTGAATAGTCGACTCATTAAAATTGTTTTTATTCGAGGAATGTGGTGTGCTTAATTTGACTTTGAATATTGATTATTAAATTGTTTATTTATAAGTTAGGTTCAGTCTTTTTAAGATAGGTATTTCACACAAAATAAAATAGAAATTGAGATGAGGTGGAATATTTGCCTCCGGAACGTGATGTACTTTCTTTTACTTTTGAATTAAATATGTTCTAGAGGCGTGCTAAGAATCTTTTGGAATATTTTGATTTGTTGAAAGCAATGGACATGGGTGAATGGGTCTCATTCATTCATTACACTTTGATATTTATAAATCTTTGGAGTTTTAATGACTCAAGACTGTGAGATTTATATAATTGTATAAATAGATGAATATTTATAGTTTAAAGGAATATATAGGTGTAGCGCTCAAAATTATATATTTATTTTTTTATATTTTGAGTCTATTTTGATTACAATATTTTTAAGTAATAATAAATTTTGTAAGTGGTTTATTTTTGTAAAAATTCAACGCATGATATTATTATATAGATTTAAATATCATTTTTGTAAAGATTGATCTTGATTACTAAATATTTTATACATTGCTCTAGATCATATTTATGAGTGTAGCTTGAGCCAAGTCATATCATAAATCTGAACAATTTTTTTAAATTCAAAATTCAAATTTACATTTCATTGACCTCTTTACTAACCATTATGAACCAATCTAGTCCATGTTTGTGTTGACTTGTGTGTTATGTCATTGTATTTAAAGGCATTCATTCATCCATTTAAGATCATGTTAGATTAACCTACGATATGCAAAAAGAGATACAAGAATGATCAATTGTTGTTCTAGAGTCACTTAATTAGTCATCCTAGGGGTTTGAATGAAGAGAACATAACCCTGGCAATTCGAGGAAAAAAAAACTTCTCAATGATGTTTGTAAACATTGTCGATCCTTATTGAGATTCAAACATCAAAAAACAAGTAGCATATTCCATCAATCAAATTTGTACAAATTCATTCTCGTAGGCACAAGTTTTAATTCATGCACGTCCACTTTTGCTAGCATAAAGATTAGGTTTATGAGCATAAAGATTAGGTTTGTGAGGACAAAATTGAACCAAAGTGAACTATAGTCAATTTGTAGATTATAAAGAAGTCATCTATGCAAGCCCTAAAATTCTAGCACCTTGACAAATCAATCTTTAGCATCTTCTACAACATGTTTCCATCATCTAATTTTGAACTAAATATCACATTTTATTTCCATTAAATTAATTTAGCACTTATTATTTTTAATTCCAACTCATGTGCATCTAGGTTAATTATTTATTTATAGCTTTATTTATTTAATTAGCTTGGATGTTTATGTAAGGTTTATTTTCCCTTACATTTTTTTTGAACTCAATTTATCTTACACTACCTAGGTTCTTCCCCTTACGGTTTGTCCTTCTTTCATTAGGATTTTAGAATTGATATTTATGATTGTTATATCTTTATTTTAGATCTAATTAGCATTTGGATCCACCATTTAATTGTATGTCTTGCTTAATCTACTATTGCTTGATCTCGTCCACCCACCCTCACTTTGTGTTTCATTGATACATCTTACATCATAATTTGCATAAACCTTTGCTTTTAGCTTCTATTCATGCATATATTATTACTTTTAATTCCAACTCATGTGCATTTAGGTTAATTATTTATGTATAGTTTTATTTATTTAAGTAGCCTAGATATTTATGTAAGGTTTATTTTCCCTTACAATTTTGTTGAACCCAACTTATCTTACACTACCTAAGATCTTCCCCTTAGGGTTTTTCCTTCTTTCATTAGGTTTCAAAATTGATATTTATGATTGTTATTCCTTTATTTTAGATCTAATTAGCATTTAGATCCACCATTTAATTATATATCTTGATTAATCTACTATTGCCTTTAACTTCTATTCATGCATATCTTACTAATTTTGATGTGTTTTTATGACTTATTTCATATGATCCCCTCATATAAGAATGCTTACCTAGTTTGAAGTTATTCCTCTTTGCAATTTCGCAAGGCCCAAGACCTTTGAAATAATCAACCAAAAACAAAAATGGATGTGAAACAAACCCTTTATGTTTGATTTATAGGAGTGTCAATTTGCTTGCAACCTTGGAATGTGCTTCCTTTGCTACAACCAAGAATAGAAAAGATGCATCAAGAAGAAGAATGGGTCAGAAAATATAAAACCTAACATGGGGAGTTAAACCTTGGCCCTAGGATGGATGTAACCGAAGACAAAGACAGGTCATCCTATGGTTACTTGATGGGACCCTCCAAGACGTGGTGGGGTCTACATTATGATATGGTGAGGCGTGTGCCATATTTTTATTATGTTTAGTATTTTTTTATTATCCAATAGGCTACATATTGTTTGAAGTTTCATCTGGATACATGTCTCATGCTTGTAAACAATTTTTAGGCTGGTCACTACACAACTTTACCACTAACTTATAAAATATATGACATAATTACCACTTTACAAGAAAAATTTACGGTAGAAAAATCAAACCTTATTGGTGCAGGAGCACCAACACCTTTTGGTGTCAATAATAGGAGTTCAAAAGGTTTAGAAGGTCGTTTTAACGTGATTTCATCTTTGTTCCATGAAGACATTAGAAAGTGTGTGAAAACTTGAAAAATTGTCAAAATTGTCAAAGATGTCAAATTGGGTAAATGAAGGGATTTTGTTGTTTTGAGTCTAGAAGTCTTAATAAGAGTTAAATAAGGTCTAAATGACCATATGTCAGGTGTCTAAAGGTATTTAGAGTCTTAAAAGTTCAATAATGGAAAAAATGCAAAATATTGCAAATGTTGGCAAAATTGTGTTGATTTGCAAAATTAGTCATTTAAAGGGTGATTAGGTGAAAGTTGGTTGTTTTGGAGGTTTTTATGGATTGTAAATGTTATAAGAGGCCTTCTAAGGCTCGAATCAAGGTTGATGGAGGTGTAAAAAACTCACACAACAAGAATACCATGTTTTTTGGTGCATTTTCTATGTTTTTTTCACTATTTTCTAGAATTCTTTACTGTTGTACGTACCTGTACAGTCTCATAATGCTCTGAAAACTTCATTGAATGTGTTTATATGTGTTTAATTTTATCTTCTTTTGATTTGGAGTTCTCATTCATTGTTTTGTGAGAGAAATTGAAAATTTGCTGCAAGTACCCTATTTTCCTTGCATTAAGGGCTTTGAAGGCAAAAAAATGAGATTTTGACCAATCCACCCACTGTTTTCTCTTGTAACTCGGTGGATTGGTTCAAAATATATTAGGTTAGATGTTTCAATTAATGATTCATCCAAATAAATCATTTTTGTGGTGAATGTGTGATGCCCTAGGGCTGAAAATGCAATTTTTCCTTGAAAAGTGATGGCTTTGAAGTGTTTTTCAATGAATTATTGATGGAGTTGAGTTTGTAAGAATTTAAAATGTCAAGGCAGACCCTATGAAAGGTGTTTGAACCATTTATTTGTTTATCCAAACCTGAGAATGAAGATTTTAACAAAACCCTTGTTTTTACATTAGAAAAGGAGGTTTTTTGAGTTGATAGTGTTTCTGGTAGTACAGGTGCAAACCAATTGTGAATTTTGTGGTTTTGGCCCATTTAATTTTCTGCCCCAAGGTTTCAAGGTGATTGGATAATTTTGAAGGGTACTTCCTTTGTTAAATTAACCTCTTTCCTTGTTTTTCCCATGGTGAGTGTATTGGAAGTCTAAACTGGTCCAAAGGAGTTATATCTTATATTGAAATATGTTGTGTAAGTCCTTAATGGGTTTCTAAATCCATTATTTATTTGGCAAGTATTTTGGGAAAGTTGGGTGAAAAGTCCCTTGAAGCTGTTTGGCTGTGTTGGTGGAAAGAATGCATCTAACAAGTGGATTTGTGAAGTTATTTTGATTTGTTTTGAAATTTAGGTTGACCATCTATTATTTGTCATTTCAAGTTGATTTTCACCTTGGGTCTGCATCACTTATCGACGTATTTAATGGGATAGAGAAAATGGGAGGGTGCATGAAACCAAATACATTGAATTCTTGGTCAAATAAATGCTTAATAAATGTACAATATCATTTTACCAAATTTCTTTTGTTGTTGGCAGTCCTTTCAAGAGTTAGTTGAAAGGCATTGATTTGCTTTTAATGCATCTTTTCTAGTTGGCAATTGCATTTATGCATTTTACTTATATCACTGCCTAAGACTCTATAATTTTCTTCTTTTTCACCACCTTAGCCTATTTATAAATAAAATGCATGATGTGAAGAAAAAATTACCAAGAGTTTGCAACAGACAACGCATTGAAGAAGAACATCAACAATATGTTTACTCTTTTATTTTATTTTTCTATATAAAATTTTTGTTTACTATTTTACTTATATGTTTGCTATGGTAATAGTTAGGAATGATTACTATTTAAATTGTGTTTTCTATTTTACTTTTTTGCATGTACTATGGGACTGGCTTGGAATGTTTATCATTTTGCTATTTACTATTTCTCTTTTGTCTTCTACTTTACCTTCTATGCACAATCCATTTCGAGGTAACTATAATATTTGCACATAAGATTATAAAACAGTTTATTTATATACATTATATCATATCATATATGAAAACAACCATAGTTCAAAACCCTTCTTAATAATATTGTGTTTACATGACAGAAAACCTATCATCTAATATTAAAGAAGGTTGAAGAAAAGTTATTTCTCAGTGAATAGAATAGCCTCATTCAAATCATTGAGGTGATATGGCCCAAAGGTAACCTACACATCCAAGAATACATACAATTTCAATCCCATAATATTAATCCCTCTAATAAATCCACACTTATTAAAATAGAAAGGTTTAATATATTAACTTTTTAGGTCAACAAACTGACGTTTACAAAAAAATAGACAGATTTAATATATTAACTTTTCAAGCTTGAAAATTGAAGTTTTAAAACTAATTGTTGAAAGTAATTCATGTATATCTCAAGTTTCCATAGGTTAAGTTTCATATGCATATGAGCATCTTAGTCAACTCCATCCCCCTATCACACAATTTTCTAACACAATATGATAAAAATAAGGGATCTTTTCTACTTACCAAACATCACCGCCCATTGTGTCTACAAATAGAATGACAATGGTGCAAAAAAATAAAAAACTTGCAACAAGCTACTACTCAAAGGACATACAAGTGAAAGGATTGTTGAAAGTAATTCATGTATATTGATACTCATAGGAAAAAAAAGTGTTTTGTATATAGCAGGTTTTGATCTTTTAATCTCACATACTGACTTCAAGGTGGACCTCGTAATCATTTTCTCATACTTCTTATAAGTTGAACCATATCTACCACCTAGCATCCAAAATCACACACCCCAAATCGTTAATTATGTCAGTACTCCATAAAAAATAGCAATTTAACTAGCTACAACCCAGGTGAAGAAAAGAAACCATGGACGGGCTACTCATATTCAACACTTTGTACCACTAGTTTAGAACAACATGCACTTTCGTGTCTGCATTCTACCTTGTATCACTCTATTTTGAGCAAGCCTCACATAGGCTAAACTCTACCTACAGGCAAACCCTACAAATGGTTGTGTAAGTGTGTCAATGGCATCGACAACATAAATAATCATGAAATACCTTATAGCCAAGAATGACCGCTCTTCAAAGAGTACGGGTAGCTACTTAATATAGATAACAACAGAAAAGTTTTATAATCAAATGAAACACAACAAAAAATTAACCGATCGACTACATGAAAACCTCATTCAAACTAGGTTGACTTACGTCAATATTTTGCACAACTTTGTTATTTTTTCGAGGATGTCAATGAGAAAAAATGGCCACAGTTTGCAAGATTAATATTATGACCCAACCAAATAATAAATATTCTTAGAATGCAATGAACTAAGACCACTCTCCTATAGTTGTTGCTTCAATCCACAAACACATAAAACTAGCCACAAAAACAACCAAAGGCCATGTGTTAATCTAATTTGCCAACTCTTGGCATCCACACACACCTATGCACAAACACATAGCATTTATGCAATGCATAATATATGTCCCATAAGGTGGTTTATAAGATACACATCGTCCAATATATAGGAAGTCTATGAACGTCCCTTTTGGTCTTCAATAGACACATCAAAACTTAGGTTGTTCTTTGGTTAGAACACAAGTTTTAAAATTGACAGATGACCATATTGCCTTTTAAGAAATTTGCGTTTGATATCGTGTATCTTCACTCCATTAAATACTTGTGCCTAGAGTTTTAAAAATGAAGTATAAGTTAATCATATTTCTCATACTTGGTAGAAAATGTATCTTATGTTATCTTAATTGTAATACTTCAATATTGAAGTAGATTATCTCTAGCAATTGGTTGATAGGTGCAATTATCCCTAGTCTCTTCATTGTGCAATTATTGGAAAGATGCCTCTCTTTTGCATACATCCCATCCGGATGGAAAAGGTGGTGTTATCAAGATTTCATCATGGGTCTCAAAGTTTGTCATTGATAAGGGTGAAGACCCCTCTCACAGTTGTGTTTGGGTTCTTACTTTTATCAATGGTAAACTCATTATATTTTGTTTTATATATGCTTCCAACTTCTCTAAATATTGAATCCAACTTTGGGACTAGATGGCCAATAAATTACCCGATGCAAATTTGATATTAGGCGGTGACTTTAACATGGTAGAACATCCTCAAGACTGCAACTAGAATAAACCGATAAATCTTAGCAGAGATGAATTTGATAGTTGGTTATTCTGTCATCATTCCTTAGGGGTGGTTAACCCTATTGATGATAAAATTGCTATCCATTCTAAAAATTGGTATACTTGGTCCAACTATAGAATGGGAGGAGATAGAAAATTAAGTAGGCTGGATAGATTTTTTGTTTCTCCTAGTATTTCATTGGTTCATGATCCGTTGGGGTTGTATGTTTTGGTGGATCATTCTTCTACCCTTTTAGATCATTATCCCATTATTTGCAACATTTTTCTAGCCCAAAATTTAATTATTGATAATTCACACCCATTTAAGCTTAATGTTTATCATTTAAAAAATCCATTTGCATGGTTGCCTTAGAGGGAATTTGGAACTCTATACCTAAACCAAGTGAAGGAGATTCTTTGATTGATTGGTGTGTTGGAAAACTCAAAGTGAAACTTGCAGTAATAGAACTTAATAATGTGTTTGCAAATTTGAAATTATATATTCAAGATTATCATAAAGAGATTATGTGATTCACAATTCCAAACATGAAAGAAAATAAAAAATACCACAAACTGTCATCAAACACAAGTGACACAATATATACGTGGAGAAATCCTTTCAGGAAAAAACTCCTCACCCAAAGAGATCCAATGTTTGTATTAATATTCAAAATAGATACACCACTGTACAACACTCATCTCTATATTCTAGCAGCGCTTCATCATTCTGAGAAGCTACAAAAAAACTCTTACAAACCACCATCTCAAGGCTCTAATATATAGAAGTTTGTGGGAGAGAATACCACAAATTGTATCCCAAAACAACAAGCAAAACCACATGGAAAAAACCACGGCCCCCCTTAGTGGACAACCCATAAACATGGTATAAAGTATTGAATAATCACATGGCCTTCACATGGGCACCTAACCCATAGCCAATCAGAATTGGTCAATACCAAGTGCTCCAACACTCTTCAACGGCTCTGACGGCTTCATGCAAGAGCATGCACCAACATGCAAACTTGGGCACCCAACCATGTAAGATCATGTAAAACATGCAAGGACATGCACACCAAAGTGGTCCCCACTCACAAAGTTGGATGCCCAAGATGAATATGCTTTCGAGATGCCTTGTAACCATCACCATAGAGGATCCACCTCTTTGAATGCAATTATAATTTGTCATAGGAAATAAATAATAAATATTTTTCCCTTCATGTCCTTTATAACACTTTCCAAAGAATGTGGAGACACACAAATATCAACTTAGGATAGCAATTGTAATGTCACATATCCTAACATTCTCCTACTTGACATTATACATTACAATTACATCCATGAGATACAAATAAAATATATAATCAAGTACAGTGATTGATGAGCCTTTAAATATGCTCATAGTTTGAAACTTTTGTTATTAAATTTATTGATTAACCTGTTGATTAAAGACTTTTCGATTGTGTATCCTGCAACGAATTCCATATTCCTGTAGCTTGACAACTTTATTAATTACCTTGTTGACCTCCCGCATGGCTGATGTATGCTTATGATTTTGGATAATGGAATAGGATTAACGTGTGATTAATGAATGGATATCGTGTCACTTGTGTGTATGCTTTCCTTCATCTCTGTCACTTATTGCAGGTTGTTGGAGGGAGCAGAAGCTGATCAAGCGCAAAGAATCTCGGCTCTGTTGAAGAAGTTGTTCTAGTAATAACTCTTTGACCAAATCTTTGGGGAAGGGGCTTGGCGATCGGCGCAGTCTGGGGGGTGTGTGTGCTGCCTGTGTTCTCCATACTTGCGGGTCGTGGGCAGATGGACTTTCGTTTGTGGATATTATCACATTGCGTGGTTGAGGATTTATGATCACGACTCCCTCTGTTAGTTAGTTAGTTGTCTTTTTCATTTAAATAACCGTTCCTCCTGCGTGAGTGAACGAGGATGAAACAATATGTATTAAAATTAAGTTGAACAAGTAATAGAGTTCTGTGTTAAGTTTTATTTTCAAACAGAGTAATCGATGTATTCTGGTTCTGAATATGAATAAAATTCGATGAAGCTTTGAGTCAACTTCTTGTGTAATCTAGTTGATGCTTGCTAAGGGGGCCCACTTAGTAAGTATTATGTAACAAGTTGTTGTAGTTAACTGTTCATTTCATGTTGATTACTAGTTAGAATCTATTTATGTAGATTTCAACGCAAACTCAGCCTTGTATTGTTCCTGCAGCATCGGGAATCCATCCCTGTGTCTATTCCTGCAGCATAAGGCCAATTCACAGTTTGTCCTTTAATAATATTTGCTATGATTTCTATTTTAGCTGAGTTGTGTCTGAGTTAAAAAGCTTTGCATTGTATTTCTTTTAAACATTTGTTTTCTATAGATGGTAAAATTTAGAAACTTAGTTCTTAAAATTTTCATCTTCCTCCAGCCCTAAATATATATTCCACTGGTTTGACCGTGGAAATGAGCGTCCGTAGCGAGAAGATGTTGAAATTAGCTGTTAGATATCAATTCAGGTTTAGTTATGCTGTAAATTTTATATCCTTTTGTGGGTGTGACCATTTTTGGCGCTGTTGCCAGGGATGGTGTCAATCTAAGAACCTGCTATAGTCATTTTTAGTAGTAGTTTAGTCAGTTTTTCAAAATCTTTTAAAATACTATTCATTTTCATT
>VDFB02233341.1:0-32943 GCA_007258455.2 Sequoia sempervirens | reverse complement strand
CTAATTTTATTTTTTCAATTGTTTGAAATTGATTTTCATTTTTAAAATTAGATTAGTTGCAAGTTAAATATGAAAGTAAAATTAAAAGTTAATTTGTTCATTTGTAAATCTAATTGTTTATTTTGTTAAGCTTAGTATGTTAAAATGTATTTACTTTAAACTTTCATCTTGTTTCAATGTAAATTTTATATTACATTGTAACATTAATACTTATATTAAGTATTTATTGAATATTCATTATTGTTTCATTCTCAATGTTTTAAATTAGTAAACCAAATCAAAGCCATTCATAATTTTTAATACTAATGACGCTTATGGTTCATATTTATAGGTCAAGTCATCATGATTAACCTATTGCATCTATAGCCTAACCTAGTGGCAATAACAATGTATGTGACTTTGTCTCATTAAATTGTCAAGAAGTAATAATGACATTATTTTATGTAAATTTGAGTGAATTAGAAATTTTCCTCAAAAATAAGCAAACAATATATTAATAATAATTAGAACATCCCCCACCATTGATGGGATTGGAGGAGATGATTCCCTTCATAAAAGAGTAAAAGCTAAATAGATAATACTTCCAAAAGGGTGGCTTAAATTGAATTTTGATATCACATCTAAAGGCAATCTTGGTGAGTCAAAAATAGGATGTATTGTAAGATATTTTAATGGAGCAATAGTGTGTACAACTTCACAAAAACTCAAACCAATAACTAACAATGAGGTTGAGGTCCATGCTCTAATTATGGACCTTCAATTATACATTAAAGAGGGTCTAAGAAGAATTGTGATCAAAAGTAACTCAAATATTATTGTCAATACCATAAGGGCCAAATCTTCACAAAATTGGAAGATTAATAGACTTATTTATTTAGCATTGGCTTTGTTAAGCTCTTTGGAGAATTTCACGATAGCTCATGTTTATTGACCTCATGTTTATTGAGAGGTCAATAGAGGAGCAAATTTCCTTGCTAAAAGTTGATAGAATTGGAAGAAGAGATCAAGAAAGAGTTAACAATTGTCAAAAAAGTTTACATGTGGTCTCTATTTAAAAGATTTCTTGAAAGCTTCGTGGGGGTTGGAAAGTAAATATGAGAGGACCTGATGAAATATTTTATTATGATAGATTTGGCTTGTGGTTTGTGTTGGGTTGTGCAGCCCAATCATCTGATGTAACGGCTCTGACATTCGAACCTGATTCTTCTCCTTGTAACGGTGCTTGTAACCAACGCCTTCTTGAAACGCTCGTCTGTTTGCCTCCCTTTTTCTGTGGTTGAGGTGATGCATATATGTTGGTTTTTATTGTCATTTAAGATGGTTGTTATTGAAGACTGAATACGTATATGAGATAAATAAAAAGAGATTCCCAGCTTGATAGTGGACGTAGCCTATTAAGGTGAACCACTGTAAAATTCTTGTCATTGATTTGCCTCAGCCAACGCACCAATTTCCAATTCAATATTTTATTTCTCCGGACAGCGTTCACACAAATCTGTGAGTTGCCTTTAATATCTAACGATTTGATCTCCTTCACAAGACAGAGCTCTAGGCCTTCTGCCAGCGCTATCAGCTCAACTTCATTATTCGAGGCAAACCCTAGCTTCCTTGCCAAAGCCCAAACGTATTTTCCTTTTTCGTCTCTGATAATGCACCCAGCACCCGCCCTACCTGGGTTGCCCTTGGCAGCCCCATCGAAGTTAAGCTTGTGACTGCCAAGGCTGAGACTAACAATTTTGCCTCCGGCTTCTTCCTGGGGGCTACAGGAAAATCAAATTTTGGATTGCGTAGGGCAGGCTACCTTTTCTGAATATAACACTCCCAACTAGAGAAACATGTGCCAAATTTGGGATGACATTTAGCATTGACCACCTCACATATCGCAGCCTCTATCCACCTAATCAGTTGTTCCACATCCATGAAGGTATCTTTAAATATTCTCCTATTCCGCTCCTTCCAAAGGTGCCATGCAACCAATGGCGGGGCAGCAATCCATATGTCACCCCACAGATCCTTTCGCTTCTTCAGTGGCCAGCTCGCAAGGAAGGATAACAGATCCTGCTGCCTGGGAGTACACCATCCCAACGAGCCAAGCAACCAATCTCAACACTGGGATGCATAGGGTCAATCCAAAAGGATGTGGTTTTTCATTTCACTGTCCCTTCTACAAAGCGGGCACATTGATGGCCCTTGAATTCCATATCTCATCAACCTATCGCTCGTCAGAATTCGATTGTGCAAAGTTGTCCAAAGGAAAGCACCGACTTTCGGAAGTACCTTCAAAATCCAACACAATGCAGAGGGCCAACCTTACTTTACTCTAGACGCCAACTGTACCTCATATCCAAGCTTGACAGACTAGGCTCCCGATTTGGAAGCACACCAAATCAACTCGTCATCATCCCTCGACACCTTCAGATTATGGTTCATTAATGCCTCTTGGAGACGAGAATAAACCTCGGGCGGAATGCACTTACACTCCAGAACCTTTTTCCAAAGACCGTCGTCGCATCCCTGACTCCCATATGAAGCATATTCGGCCACCTTAGATCCCAGCAACCCCTCGATTTCATTGATCCAACTTGCGTCCCCAAATTCTTCAGACAAAGTCGCGTGGCCATCCCATGAGCCACGCCAGAATTGAGCCGTCTGACCATTGTCGATCCTCTAGGTTACATGTTTAGAGATTATGCCTCTACATTCCCAAATAAATCTCTAGATGGCCGAGCCCGCACCTTTATTAGCCATCGTTACAATTTTGTAGGGACAACTATTGTCCAGATACTTGCTTTGTATTATTCTGCACCATTGTTTCTCTGGTTCCTTGATCATTTTCCAACATAACTTAGCCCCCAATGCATTGTTAACCAACTCCATGATGCGAATACCTGCTCCCCCATCCTCTTTCTGAAGGCACGCAGTATCCCAGCCAATCAACGGGATTTTTCTCACCTCCTTGGATCCTTCCCATAAGAATTTTTTAAGGAAACTCTCTAAGCAGTTGACAACTTTTTTGGTGAACTTGAAGCATGACATTGCGTATATAAGGATAGCCGCCAACACTGATTTAATCTTCTGAATTTGTCCTGCTAAGGACAGCCAATTACATTTCCAAGCTTCCGCCTTACCATGATATTGACTGAGGACCTCATCCCAATATTCAGATTTGCAGCTACCCTCGAAGAGCGGAACACCCAAATTCTTCAAAGGGAGACAGGCAATAGAGAACCCCAATTTTTATGCTATCCGCCTTTGCACCACTTTCTTCGTGTTAAAAAAGAAGATTACTAATTTTTCTTTGTTTATCAACTAGCCCGGGGAATTTATGTACTTATCTAGTGTAGTCCCATTCACATCAGCTTCCCGAACTGACGCTTCTCCGAACAGAAGTGTATCATCTGTGAATTGTGAATGTGTCACACTGTCCATGTCGTCTGCCACCTTGATGCCTTTCGACAGTCTGATCTCCCTCAGTTTTCTAAAAAGCCTGCTCATGGCCTCAATCATTAACATGAACAAAAATGGGGATAGTGGATCCCCCTCACGAAGTCTATTAGTAGCTTAAAAAAAAAACACACAGCGAACCATTAACTGAGATAGAGTATCTAGGCGAAGTGATACATGACCTGATCATATCAACACAGCCATTCGCAAAGCCAAACCTCCGCAGAACCTTCAGAAGAAAGCTCCAGTTGACACGATCGTAGGCCTTACTCACATCAATCTTTATAGCATTCCTTTTAGATTTTTAGAAGAGATAGTGTGGATGGTTTCGGCAGTCGTTATTATGCAATCCAGAATCTCTCTCCCTGCAGTGAAACCATTTTGTTCTTCCGATATTAATGACCTCATTACCGGTTTTAGTCTATTTGACAACGCCTTAACAATAATCTTATAGATCGAATTGCACAATGAGATGGGGGATAGTCAGCAAATGAAGAGCACTCAAGTTTCTTCAGAATTAATGTTATCACCGTCTTGTTTAGATCGTGAACAAACTTCTGAGATTTTCTAAAGTCTTCAATAAAGTTCCAAATGTCTTCCTCAAAAAATTCCCACCCCTTCTGGAAGAGCTTTGTCAGCATCCCGTCCGAACCTGGAGCTTTGTTTGGGCCCAGACCAAAGGTGGCAGACCGAATTTCTTCTTTCGTAAATGGTTCCAATAATCTCTTGTTGTTATCCTCAGTAACCAATTTTGGGATATGTTCTAATATCGACCAATCTTCATTAACTAGATGATTGGAGGCAACAAGTAGAGCAGAGAAATGAGCCACCGTGCCCTTCTCCAATCCTTCACAATCTGAGACCACCGAGCCATCTGCCAACTTGACTGAAGATATTTTGTTCTGGGCCCTTCTAGCGCGAGTAGCAGCATGAAAGTATTTTGCATTCAAATCGTCGTCCTTGAGCCAAACCTCTCGCGCTTTGTCCCTCCAGAATAGCTCTTCTCTGGCTAGCAGTTCATTATGCCTTTGTTTTAACTCATTTTCTTTCTCAAATTCCTTGATTGGCATTCCCTTGCGAATGACCAACTCATTGAATTGGTCCAAGTTGCCTCTACCTTGAGCTTCTCAGTGAAAATATTCTTGAAGCTCGACCGATTCCAATCTTTCAGTTTTGCTTTTATGTACCCAATCTTTTTAACTATTCAAAAGCTAGGGGTCCCCCCATGCACAGCTCCTTCCAGCCACCAATCTTTCAGCAGATTAATTAAATTTTCTTCCCTCCACCACATGGACTCGAATTTAAAATAACTCTTTACAGGTTTTTTGCTCAAATCAATGCTTAGTTCCACCGGGAAGTGATAAAAAACAACGATCAGGAGGATCGAGGAGTTGTAGGAGAAGTCACCAACCAGCCACCCAACACCAACCAAAAACTGGTCCAGGCATTCTGCAATGTTGGTGAAGCCATCCCTGCGGTTGGTCCAAGTGTACAGCCCATTTTTAGGAACACAGTCTACCAAGGACAATGAAGAAACAAAGTCCCTAAAATCCAAAATTGTCTTGTTTTCCTTTTGCAAACCCCCATTTTTTTCTTTCAAATCAAGGATGACGTTAAAGTCGCCCCCCAGAACAGCCATATTATTGCTTAGCAATTCGCCAGAGCGCTTAATTTCATTCCACAACCTATCCTTGTAATCTGTTCAGTAAGGCCCATACACGTTAAGCAGAGGAAAGCCAACCTTCACCCGTATGCTCCATACCCGACAACAGATCCAGTTCTGGTTGCAATGACACACCTCCACATCCACCGAATTTTCCAACCAAAGGACACCCAGGCCACCAGTTGAGCCCGCAGCATCCAAGAAGACACCCAACCATGCCTTGCAATACTTCAGAAATTTTCTTCCTTCCTTAGCACTAACCTTAGTCTCTTGCAGCAATATAATATCAGCCTTCGTATACTCTAAGTGATGCTTGACCAAGCGTCACTTGTCAAGGGCCGATAGGCCCCTGACATTCCATGTTAAGAGCCTCATGGTTGTCCAAGGGATGCCATTACTCCCTTGGAAGTAAATAATTCTCTGACGCTTTTGTACCCACACTCCCTAGCTTCCTCCTCCCGTTTTTTCCTATAGCTCTTGCGGCCACAGCCTTTCTTCACCTTTCTAATCTTTTGCGTTGTCGATTGACTAATGCAGCGAGGGTCTAAAATATCTAGGATGTCCTCGGCTTCACCAGCCATTGAACCGTCGGAGGAGAGAGCATCCTCAACATCAGAGGGAGGGGCAATGAACGGGACCAAGGCCAAATTTTCCTGGTTCGAGCAATCTTTCAGACAAGGAACCTGTGGCCATTCGATCAATCCCGTAGTCAAATTTGCACCTTGATATGCCCATGTCCAAAACCTTATGTTTGGCACCATCCTTGATTGGTGATGCGGGCTAAGACTGGGGTTTCGAGCGCCAGACCATTTTTACCCCCTTGGGCTTCTTACAATTAATCGAATCATGATCCCTTGTTTTGCAGTTAGAACAATAGTGCTTTTCCTCTTCAACTTCTACTTGTTGGATCTACTTCGATTCCCCAGTCTACAAAATGATTTCTCATGGGATTCTTCTAATAGCGGCAAGTTGGAGGTAGGAATATACATACGAATCTCCATCAATTATACTAATGTCCACGTTGGTCAGAGTCCCCAGCGATCTCCCAATTTTTATTTAGCAATCTTCTGCCCAGTATTCCAAGGGCAGATTGTACAGACGAATCCAGACGGGCCTTTCGTAAGGATCGTGCCTAGCAGCATCAAAATTAGGGTTCCATTTCTATAGGTATAATGGAGATTCGTCCATCTTCCAGACTCCATGCTTGAGAATATCTTCCCTTGCCCTCCGGGGATTGAAACGCGACAATAAAAAACCCTTTGGGCATAAATTTGATTGTCTCCACCATCTTCCAATTGTCTTCGATCCATTTTTTTATCACACTTCTTCTAGCCCTAGGCCTAGTTATAGATCATAATAACTCGGTTAAAATAATCCGGTCACAATAACCCAAGGACAAAATAACCCAAGCCAAAATAACCTGTGATTAGAATAACCCATGGACAGAATATACCTATAAGAATATAGAGAAAGGTAAACAAAATTTATAAAATGACCACGGGTTATTCTGTCCATGGGTTATTTTGACCATGGGTTATTCTGTCCATGGGTTATTATGACCCTGGGTTATTTTTTCCTTGGGTTATTATGATGGGGTTATTGTGTCTAGGGTTATTTTGGTCGATTATTATATCCTAATACCCTAGGCCCCGCCACCCTAGCAATGACCGCCAAATCTTCCAACAATGCACTTTCCTTAGCATATTCCTCTGTCATCTCGATCATTTGGAGTGATTCCACATTCCTTTGAGAATCATCTTTTGTTTCAACGACACCAACAGCATTGTTTGGGCATCTAGGCCCCTTCTACCTTCCTGCAAAATTGTGTGGTTTCGCACTCCTACACATTTTCGCAAAGGGAAATAGAATTTGAAATATGTATTCAATATTATATAATAATATAATATTATAATATATTTACCCCTAATAATATGGGTGCAGTACCCGGAGCAGCAGGAAGTGGGTGTGCGAGTAGGGGTGAGGGAATGGAGAGTAAAAAAGAAAAAATAATAAAATGCAATATTGATTTTTAATTTTATATTTATATTATATTATATTATTATATTATAATATTATATTATTAATATTATAATATTATATTATATTATATTTAATATTATATAATAATATAATATTATAATATATTTAATAATATTTATTGAAAGTAGGAGATTTATGATCTAAAAATTATATATTTTTTATTCCATTTTGAAAAATTTGTTTTTAGCAAGCAAAAATGAAAAACCTATCCCACCCTAATTTCATTTTGATAAACATTCTCTAAAAGCCCCAGCCGAAACCCTATTTTTTGTTGCAGCTCGTCAAATGGAAAAGTGAAAGGTGAATACCAGGGAGGAAGAGTTTGGAGGAGCAAAAACTAGTAGCGGCAAGGAAAGCTCCAAAAAATGGAGCGAAAGCCAATAGTAGTGGGGAAAGTTGTTGTGGAGCCAAGCCGAGGTCGAGTTTCGAATGGATTGTAGAGTGACCGAGAATATTCTGGGCACACATGTAGTGAAAGAGCTGGAGGACCAACTCAGATTCAATGCCAAGGTGCCATACGCCCTTGTGCATCAAAGGCCAAGGTGCACGAAAGGAATGGAAAGTATGTCGATTTGCTCTTCAAATTCAATTTCTTCAAGGAACGGCAAGTATGCCAATTTGATCTCCAATGTATTAGTGATTTTCCTATGGTATTGCTTTGTTTTGAGTCTACTATGTTTGATCTGGGTTCCAATGTTGTATGTGCATCATCTAATCTTTTCAAAATTTAGATTAGTCTTGTGGTATCAATTTGTGGGCTATTGTTTTTTAGCCTGTAGGTTTTTATGTATCATAGAACTGCTTAATAAAATATAGGAAGACAACTTATACGTCCTAAAGCTTTAACTATAGTTTATATGTATGTGGAAGGTAGAATTATTTTCCCTAAATTTTGAGCCAAATTATTTTGACTTAAATTGTTAATATTTAAATTGGGGCAAATAAAAAGTTTAACTTGCATTTTGGAGATACAGTTAAAAATTTAACTTGTTGGAGATACAGTTTTCTTAGATCTTGCTCATTGAATTGGGTTTAATCTGTTGATTGCAGTTGGCTATGGTTCAATCCTTCTTATTTAGCTCTTATCTACATTTCTAAGCATTATTCTCAAACCCTAGCTTTGTTTTTGTTGTTTGTTTTCTTTTACAGGGTGGTGGTGGAGGTAGGCAGGGCACTGCATTTCATGGTGTTGTGGGGCTGGTAATTGGTGTAGAAAAGAAGCATTCCCATATTCTATTAGTTTTTCCACAACCTAAACACTAAATCGTAGCTCCATGTTAGGTGATCGGGCAGAGGAAGAAAACAACCTGAGTTGTGGAAGAGGCGTGAAAAGGGAGAACCAAAATTCTTAACATTGAAGGGTCGATCTCATAGTGGAGGTCGTGGCTCCTCTGCAGAGGGTGATGCCCTCAACAAAATCTTTTAAGTTTCTTTTTATTTATTTTTGATTCATTAAATTTATTTTGAACTAAATTCTTTGTCAACATCATTGCAATTTCATCCAGCATAATATATTTTACTATTTTCCTATATTTTAATCTTCTATACCTCTTTTTTCATATACTTTTTCCTATGTTTACATTATATTTTACATGTTATAGTATGCATCTTATGGATACCAAACAATGAGGGAAAGGTGAGGTTCTACAGTCAAGTAGAAGGATACAAAACAAGGTATATTGGTTTTGGTTTAATTGTAATCTTGTAATGTTTTATAAATTGTTAAAGAAGTACCATCCACTTTTAGTGTATTTCATCATTTTCTCCATTATGTTGTTTTGCAGGGGTGGTCGTGGTAGAGGAAGAGGCTATGGAAAAATAGCATTACAATATATGAATGTCTGATATATGATGCTTGGAATTTTAACAAAGCTCATTATATTTTTGCCTTGGTTTCTGCCAAAGAGTCTCCCCTTGCGAGGGATGGTTGTTTTTTTGTAAATCTTATTTGTCACTAAGACATTGAATGTAAGAGGTTTTGAATTGCCAATGAGGTTTAATGAAGTAAATTTTTAGAGTGGTTTTTTCTCCACTCATAAATATTGTGCTGTAGCTCCTCTTCTTGTGTTTAATCAATCACATTTGTTCAAGCATTTTAGTCTTCATTTCATGGTGTTTCTCTAAACATTTGAATATCTATGATACTTGAAATTTATATGCATAAATTTGTGAGGACTAATTAAGTTAGATTTGATTTGTAAATGACTAAACCAAATAAATGACTAAACCATGACTAAATAAATGACTATCATGACTGAATAAATAACTATCATGACTAAAATAAATGACTACAATGACTAAATAAATGACTACAGTGACTAAAATAAATGACTACCATGACTAAATAAATGACTATCATAACTAAATAAACAACTACAATGAATAAATAAGCAACTATCATGACTAAGTAAATGACTACCTTGACTAAATAAATGACTACCATGACTAAATAATTAACTACCATGAATAAATAAGCAACTATCGTGACTAAATAAATGACTACCATGACTAAATAAATGATTAGTTAACAACAATTAATGACTAAATTAACAACTAAATATACCACCAAATTGATCAACCAAAACAACCAATAAATGACTAAAAACGATTTAGTCATGAATTTGGTCGTGTTATAAATGACTAGCAATAAACTACTAATGGTCACATGACCAAACTACGGATCACATGACCAATTTTTAGTAGTTTTTTAAGTCATTTATTTTTGTTTTTGTACTAGTGAAGGGTAACCCCACTCTTGCTCCTGTGCTAGATTATCTTGCATTGGGACCAAAGCCTTAGAATTGTTGGCAGCAAGTGTATGCATGTTGTTCAAAGGCTTAGTATGATTCCATTGATTTTTCCCTTGATAAGGTGGCCTATTTTGCTGATAACCCTAATTTTGAGGCTAATAAGGCCTATTATTTTGAGCTTCCTACCTCTTCATTGATATTAATTCATTATTCATACTTCAGAGCAAGGTTCGCCAATCTTCTAGAAGTGTAGTAGCAGTAGAAGGTTGGTTTGTAGGAACCACTAGAGTAGTAGCCACCGAGATAGAAGCCAATGTGAGTTGTGGAGGAAGCTATGGAAATAAAGGGATTGGTGGTGTAGGAGCTATCTTCTCATCCTAAATTAAACAATTTTCTGCCCTTATGGCAACATCATATGCATCTGGTAAGGTAAAACCACCCATTGATTGAATCATAACAGCTATATCACTATTAAGAGCTCTTAAGAAATATAAGAAAGCATACTCAGCGGAAGGCTTGACCAAAACAGGAATTATATCCCAAGTCTTTTGAAATCTGTAGTTGAAATCACTCATGAATTCATGAGGTGCTCTTTTAATTGTGGTTAGCTATTCTACTAGGGATAGATGATCACTCCTATCTTCAAAATGTTTTCATAATTTCTCAACCAACTCATCCCAATTGTGAATGGAGTTGGATGATAGACCTCTATACCAATGTAGTGCTTTTCCTTTCACTAAAGTGGCAAGCAACCTAATAGCCACATTGTCTTCTATTACATCATGCATTGAGCATATGTTTTCCACATCTATGATATGTTTTGCTGGAGTTGTAGATGTTTCACTAGTAAAATGGGGAATACTTTTGAGGGCATTAACTGGTATATCATCCTTATGGGCTAAAATTAAGGGGTTGCCACTGATAAAAGACACAAAGGGTTGATTTCTAGGAACAACTATATAGAATATTTTTTTGTTTGTGTGGGCAACAAGTATTCTAGTTTGAAATAATCTACCCACAAGTGGCGTAGATATGGCTCTAGGAGAAGGATTTATGCTCTTATTTATTCTTACAGGCAACAAGGATTGTCTATTTCTTCTTCTAGAAGTAGAGAATGAAAGTTGGATATATTGGAAATTACCTCTAGAAGATGCTCTTGTTTGGATTCTTGGCATGAATGTGCAGGTTTGATCTTGAACCAAGAGTTCTAGGTAGCAGCAGGGTCACCAATCTATATGTGGAGTCCTCCCTTGACAAAAAATTTGCTAGGTACTTGGTTGAGAGCCTCCTCAAGGCTGGAATGTTGAGAACAACACCTCTTTCTCAATAAAATGAAATAAAATTTATTGCTAGTCCCATCGAGCGTGCCAAAAACTATTGTCACATAAAACTGCACCCTACTGAACAAGATTTTAGTGTTCTAATGACACAATGGAAACAACCTCAAGGTTGTCAGACCTTGTGTGAATGAGGTTGAATCTCAGGAGAAGGTCAACTTCCTCTTCTAAACTAACTGCAATTGTGTTGGTCTAACCCAGCACAATGAAAACCCTATCACTACCCTAATCTAACAAATCATAGGGGAAAAGAGATAGAAGGAGAACATGAAATGAAAGGAAGGTGATGCACCAAGATTAGAAATGTGTTTCTTCTTGGTTCTAAACAGCATAATACATCAACAAAACAACTAAAACATACATTCAAACATGAAGGTAAATAGATTTTACGCAAACATGTAAGAAATAACAATGATAATAACTAAGCTTTATTAATATAAAAGCTTAGAAGCAATCTTTACAATGGTAGAATGCAAGAATCCAGTGTCTGCAATAGAAAAACCCTAGAGAGGCTAGAGGAAGAACCTTGAAAATGAATACAAGTGTTTCTTTTATAGTTTAAGCATATATGGGATGAACAATAATTAACCCTAACCTAGCTAGGGTTACAAATATGATCAAAGAAACCCCAAGATCTATTCAAGAAATTCATGCCTAGATCAAGCGTGGTCGCCATAGAATGGACCCCTTCGTAAAAATTGTGACTGTGGTACGGATCAAAGTGCAAAGTCAACAAGAACAGTGAATGATCATGGGCGTCCATACCTGCTATGAGAAATCATGCTAAAAGGAGCTTAGAGAAGAACAAACTTGCACACCATTCGTATGGCCGTGAAGATTTGTAGGAAAAGTCATCCAAATCCCCTGAAAAATCCACACTTTAGGTAAGGGAGTTATCAAAAGGGACACCCATCCATAATAAATGAGCATGGAACCCACAAATCTTCCAGGAGAAGTCGCCATGATGCATTAATGTTGTCCTCAAACCCTAAAAATTCAAGCCTGGTCGTTGGGAACTAGATGCGCATTAATGGCGTTTGGTGAAGAAACAATGCCAATTCATGGAGAGTTAGGACCTCAAGCCTGAAAGGGAATCTCTGCAATCCTGTGAATTAAATCGCCCAAACCCCTGAAGATATGTTTTGTCAGACTGTCGAAAGGACCACAAAATAGGTCCCGTCAAAATCCCAAGTCTTGTCGATGTCACATTCGCATCTTCGTCGAGTCCCATCGCCATCACCATGCTATCAGGATGTCGAAGGGACCACGAAATAGGTCTTGCTAATATGTGTTCTCTCCTTGATGAGGAGCCTTTGGAGATCAGACCTCGAGCCATTGAAAGTCATGCATCGGGCCTGCAACTTATTATGTACTTGGAGGAAGGTGGAGGAAATCGCAATGAAGAAAAGGTCAGGGGTCAGCGAGGAGGGTTACCTCTTATTGAGGAAAGGTAAGAGGTAATGGAGAAGAACAAAGGATGACTTCTAAAATTTTGAAACTTTGTCAAATTTTGAAAGGGAAACCATTGGGGAGACAAGAAGATGTCGAATAGATCGAAGAAGAAGTCCCTTCGACATAGCAAAGGAACCTTAGGAGATGACCGAAATCCAGAAAAGAAAATTTTCAGAAGTTGGAAGGAATCCCTACCTCTTACCTCCAAAGGTAAGAGGTAAGACAGACGAGGGAGGACCGAAGGTTGAAGGCCAAAGGCCAAAAGGAGAAGGGTGAGAAATAGAAGGAGGAAGAGATCGAGGAGGAGGTAAAGGGTAAGGTTGAAAGATGAAACCTAAAACACTTAGAAGAAAAGAGTGAAGGAAGAGAGTGATGGAGAAAGCATGAAGTAAGCAAGTAAACAACAATCTAAAACCCCGAAAATCTAGGAATTAGCCAATTTTAGGAACCCCCAAGGAAAAATCATGCAAGATGGACCATGTAGGTCACTCAGATCGGATATCAATGATGGGTCATCAAGGGGTGGCATGAAATGACAACAATCTAGGGTAGGTCACTTTTGGCATTGTGCCCCTAGTCTTATATTTGGCATAGGCATGATACAACAAGTTTGTCCTTGGGGGGAGCAGACCGATCGGGGTGGGCCAGAAATGATCTAATGAGTAGCCCTTATGCAACACCAGGGGTTTGTATTTGGTGTCATGCACAACGTGCACAAAGCCCTCATGAGAAAACTTAAGACACTTATGAATGATCAAAGTGATTCCATTCATGGAAACCAGGCATGGAATGTCTAGTTTCACCTTGAACAATTTTGACTCTATAATGACATCAAAAAGAGTGTTTATGGCCCTGGGACCCACCAAAACTGAAAGGGTGATAGAACTAAGAGGAGGGACTGAAATTTTGTCATGCGTATGTATGGTGGTCTTCAACTTCTCGTATTCCTCCCTATGCAAAAATTTTATTAGCAGAGTCTCCTCCATTATAAAATTCACATGACTCATAGGGTCAACTAGCACACAAGTTACGATGTTCTTGTTGATGCGAGTGGGAATGTACAAGGGGCAAGGCTCTTTGTTCATAGGTAGATCCTACGATGTGAAAGATATGTCTAGTGATCCACTCGTAGCCTAGGTGGGAGGAATGTGTGTAAATGAGACCATGTTTACATACTCTAACAGAACAAAATCAAAAGACTCTCAAGATTCGGACATCCAACAGTGACCTATCTAAATTTTGTTCCTAAATATCTAGAGCCCTTTTAACTATGCATCTAGGGGTCATAGGTCAGGTTGCAAGGCTATACACCCAACACGCAAACCTACAACATGCCTAGGGAATGAGAGAAGGTCCTTCGATACCAATGGATGAAATCAGAATAGTTCACTTCAGGTTCACCAAAATGTAGAGGAGGACCGGTCGCTTCGGGACTCCAAGTCACGGGAGAGTCCTAAGCAACAAGCTACCCTAAACTACCTCAAGCTTGCTAAGCGAATTAGGAAGGTTAAGATGCTAAGGTCGAAAAGAAAGAGCAATCTTGTTGCTACTATCCTTCTGCTAAATTGAATGTTTCACGAGGTCACGAGAGTTGATTTTGAGGGTCCAATCTCCTGCCTAGATAGCTCACTGTCTGAGGACGACAACGCAGACTATGGACTCCAATGCCGCATGCTAGCGTCTCAGATGTGTGTCAGTGTCTATATGGACAAAGAATCTTAGGAACAAATTAAACACCAAAAAATAAACTACCTAACTTATAAGGTTTTATGCAATGACTGAATGTTGAGAAAGCATAAACTGAAGTACAACAAGAACGATACTATGTTTATACTAAGCTAGAATGAACAAAGAGAAGGTGAGAAAAGTGGACCTTTCTACCCAAGAGTCGAATCTTCAAAGAGCACCACGTGAAAACATCTACATAGACAAGACCAAGGAAAATGTTGGGGTTGTTTCTAGAGGAGTACCTCAATCAGTCCCTCACTTTGGTGTTTCCACCTCCACGAACAGCTAGATAGCAATGAGTATAAAAAATGATAAAGAAATGTATGGAAATAAAAGTGCCAAGCAAGAACACAAACAACAATATGCTACTATGTAAATACAATGATGCAAAAACAAGTGATAATGGAAGATATCACCTTCACTGCTACGTGCTCTCAAGGAAAGTAGAGGAAGGAGTGATCTTGCAAGTTCTCCAACAACAATGTTGTCTTAACAATTAGAA
Organism: Sequoia sempervirens; assembly: GCA_007258455.2. Lineage (NCBI taxonomy): Eukaryota > Viridiplantae > Streptophyta > Pinopsida > Cupressales > Cupressaceae > Sequoia > Sequoia sempervirens. The sequence goes on along the minus strand of VDFB02233341.1, from coordinate 18,027 downwards.
TGAAGGATCCAAGAAAGCAGTAGCTTGTAGCTACAATGGAGTGATGGTGAAGCTTGAAGTGTGAGATTTGATCAAGAGAGCATGAAGAATTTAGTTGAGAAGCAAGAAGGAAGGAAGGAATGAGAGATAGGATTCAATTTGAATGGAAAAAGGAGGCAAAAGACCCGTTTCTCGGCAGTCATGGGAGGCAGAGACGTTACAGTTCATAGCCAATGGAGAAACGTAATGCCTCTGTAGATTTTAGAGGAAAGAATCTTGTTAGGACAATAGCATAGTGCACAGACATTCGTACAACACGTGCATCCCTGACAGAGATTCCTCCATCGACGTGTAGACGAACTGCTAAGTGGATGGAAAAAGGTGGCAGATGAGGAATTGCATCATCGGATTTTTCATTTTCTAAGGTAGAGGATGTGTAAATGGAAAATTTTCCTAGGGGTACAAATTCACTCCATTACACTTCCAAATTAGTAAATTATTCTTATAATAACACTTTTTAGTCTACCTTGGGAATGGCTCCATATGAAACACTCTATGGAAGAAAGTGTTAAAAGTTTTAAGTAGGAATAGTCTAGACATAATTGTAATTGATCCTAAAATGTTAAAGGATATAAAAAATTAGAATAAAGGCATAAACCAAAGGTTACAGGAAGCATTCAACGAGGAAAAATTTACGTAGATAAAAATAGGTAATTAAAAAAAATTGTGTTGGAAAGATTTTCTTGAGGGTTAGACCCCATAAAGTCTCCATGTCATTTGGAAAAATTTACAAGGTAGCACCTCGTTATATAGGGTCATTTGAAGTCTTAGAAAAGATCAACCATATGGCTCATGACTAGTGTTCCCTCCAAAAATATGTTAAATCTAGATATTTTCATGTGTTGCTCCTTAAGGAATATGTACCTGATATTAAACATATCTTAAATCAACATACCTTCTAGGTCTAAGAACTAGGAATGATAAGAGTCTTTCAAAATTTTAGAGAAGCACCCATATCAATTGCACAACATAGTGATAGCCTTCCCCCATCCCTCCTCTCCTCCCCCCCACCCCTTGTCGTTTAGGAGAAATCTAAAAAAAATGAATAATAAAACAATGATAATAATAATAAAAAGTTCAAATAAAAATATATATAAAGTAAAATTTAAATAACAAATTAATTTAAAATAAATAAAATTGTTTTCGTTCTTTCACATGACCGGTGATGCTGGTGCGACATGCCCTCTAGTACCACGGGTTTGGGGGGAGACTAGACCTCATGACCTCTTGCCTACAATAGAATACTTTAGCCAATCAAGCTAGACCCCTCGCCCCTTCTTTATTGATAGAATATTTTAAAGAAAATAATAATACTTTTTGTCAATAAACTTTATCAATTATGATATTTATCTTTATTTTAGACATATTCTTATCTTAGCGTATACTTGATAAGATTTTTTTTATTTTAATAATTTAAATCTATATTAATTCAAATTTGTTTACTTAACTTTCCATTCTTATAGTATTGAAATAATTTCTTTTATTGTGATAGTTCATTTATCCTAATCCCTTATAACTATATTTAAAATAAAAATAAAACAAAATAAAGCAAAGAGAAAAATAAAAAAGAACTCATGTGACTCATAAATAGGGAAGGGAAACAAAGAATTATTCATCATAAAAGAGAAAATCAAGCACTTGCTAATAGAGAGTCAATTATAAGTATGCAAATCTATTTCTTCATCAGTTTTTAGTTTTTTATTTTTATTTACTAATCATACGGTTTCATCTAAAATTTGATTTTTGAATCTAAATTTAGAATTTTGTCTAAATTTTGAATCTAGGTTTAGAAATTGATTTTTTTAAGTAGAATTGAATCTAATTTGGAAATTTAAGTCTATAATTTATTTTTAAATATTTAATTAAAATTAAATGTAAGATTAGAATTATTTTTTTAATATAAAGTTAGAATTGATTTTTTATATTTAAAATTGATTTCTATCTTTTTAGCTATATCATTCTAATAAAAAAATATCTTTGAAATTCTAGGATTCTTATTTAGAAAAATATTTAGAATTTATATAAATCTTCTTTTAAAATTTGAAATTATAAATTAGGAATTAAATCTCAAACATTATGTTAAAGCAACAAATCTAGTGTTAGAATTATAAAACTAAGAATGAATATTGGAAACCTAGGAAAATAGATTTTAGGTTAGACTAAATAGTAAAATAAATTCTTGAGGTTTAAGAATAATAGAAACTATAAACAAGTTGTCTAGAAAACTAGTGATTTGCACTATTTCGACCATATCTTTTAAACAATGATTTAACTAGTTAATTGTTGGACACAATTTTATTTCTAATTGGTGTTTGTTTTAATGATCTTATTCTTATATAAATTTTAGGAATAAAAGATGTTATGTAAAATCATTTATTTCAAAGATTATCATAAAAAATAGTTTTATGAAACAATACTCTTATTTTGTTTAAAGTTGACCCAAATAATTTTATTTTTTCAATTGTTTGAGATTGATTTTCATTTTTAAAATTAGATTAGTTACAAGTTAAATATGAAAGTAAAATTAAAAGTTAATTTGTTCATTTGTAAATCTAATTGTTCATTTTGTTAAGCTTGGTATGTTAAAACATACTTACTTTAAACTTTCATCTTGTTTCAATGTAAATTTTATATTATATTGTAACATTAATACTTATATTAAGTATTTATTTAATATTCATTATTGTTTCATTTTCAATGTTTTAAATAAGTCGTGCAAATCAAAGCCTTTCATAATTTTTAATACTAATGACACTTATGGTTCATATTTATAGATCAAGTCGTCATGACGGGCCTATTGCATCTATAGCCTAACATAGTTGCAATAACAATGTATGTGACTTTGTCACATTAAATTGTCGAGAAGTAATAATGATATTATTAGCCGATAGGCTATATTATGTATGAGCTTTTGGCCTGAAACAAGTCTCACGCCATAAAACAACTGTGGTTTGCCGCCAACCTCGTGCCGGAATACTGCGAATGGTACGGTCAGTTGCCAGTTGTTTTCTATGTGCGTTGGTGGAGTTGGTCGTTCTACTTTAAATGTCCGAGAGGCATTTATTTATACTGTTGGCATTCCTTTTTACACTGCACAAGAGAGATTTTTTGTTTATCAAGAACATTGGCTTGGTTTTGATAACGCACGGCGATCAATTTTTTTTTTTTCATGCCGCCGGATAGTTCTCCTGGCCAACAAAAATTGCCTTCTCCATTGCCTCGGTTGCACTTCAGTTTCAGGAGCATTCACTTGGTTTTACCGTCACAAAAGTCGCTTGGAAACTTATGTAAACACTCGTAGATCTTTGAAAAAGAAGAAAAACTATAAACCCGTCGAGAATTAGCTCATAGCTAATCGGTAAGTTCTTCAATTAAATCATGTTTTCTTTGTTACGCTAGGTTATATGGTTTTCTAAATACTTTATTTTAAATTTGCAAACCCTGTAGAAATGGCGGAAGCTGCAAATGGGGCTCAAAACCCTCAAAATCTTTGGCAGCGGCTATGAAATAGACGTAGAAAGCTGCGCTAAAAGATTGGAATTTTTTACGGCCACTGAGCTTCTGGGGCACGTGTGAAGCGATGATGATTTCTGCCCCTCCACTGTCTGAAGATTTGAGTTATTTGAAGTCTTCGGCATTTAATATATGGCTTTTAGGGTAGGAGTTTCCTGGGACCGTTTATCCAGTTGTAATATAAAAGTATGAGGGAAAAAAAAACCTTACAAACTGGAAAGTGGCTAATGGCTCAAAGAACTTGATTATGTTGTCCTTAGTGATGGAAGGACCAGGCTTCTGAAATTTTTTTTTTGGGATGTAGCTGATCGTTTTCGTTTGGACACGAGAGAAAAATCCATGTGCTCCTGATATACCTTGGTAGTATGTACCAACTCTTTGTTCTTTATAAATTCCCCTGTTTTGAATTGTAGCTAATTTGAGTTTACTCTTCCTTTAAATTTGTCTGTAAGAACTCAGGTACCACATTTATTTTCTCCAGTCACTTGGTCAAGGTCTAAGGTTATGGATGGTGCCCTTGAATTTCCCTGGCCAAAATTGCTGAAAGCAATTACGGTCACCTAATGATGTTCTCAGCTTGAAGCCTCTGCATTTCCATACTAAATAATAAACAATTATCTCTAATTTTCTCAAACAAATTCCAGTATCTGTAGTTGTACCACAAACAAGGTGTGAGTATTTGGAAGGTTAATCACTGTATGCGCTTAGTGTCCACTTTTTGCTCTCATTGCTTTTACTGTTGCAGTTTCTGGGCTGAGAAACTTGACCTGATGAGGGATCCAGTTTACTCAAGTATCTTTGCCTGACTTGTGGGTGCACATGCAGATTTACTCCATATTTTCATCTACTTGCTGCGGGGCTTCAATTTCATTGAACATACAAGTGATAGTGGCTGGAAATTGCTGAGTGTGTGAAGTATCAATTTCTTGATGTTATATTTAACGTGCAATAATAAAAGAAATTCTTTGCATTGTCAATTATTTGAATACAAGTTTCTCATCATTTGATTCAAATTGGCGGTGCCAGGAATTAGAGAGACAAACCAATTATAAATCCAGGCTTGTACCTGTCCAAAAAGTATGACATATTTTGGGCTTCCCAGAGCTGTTCCAACATCCTTCAAATTATTTATAGGTAACCCTTTTCCTGCCTATCCACTTAAAAAATATTGGAATACCTCGTCTATTATAAAAATTTATTTCAACTTTTCAGTTTTATAGTGAGTTTGATTTTCTATAGTTTTCAAACGAGTTATTTGGTTACTCTTTCAAATGAATACAAGAATAGGAACTAAAAGTGCTAGAGGATGCTAACCATGGTGTTTGGCTCAGCTTGAATTTTGAGGATTAAGCATTTCTTTTTTACTTGACCAACATTTTGTACAAAGTGTAAAGCTTGCTTCATTTTAATTTTTAACTTGTTATTTGTTATATGGTGAGACAACTTCAACTTCTCAAATTATTTTTAGGATTTCATTTAGAGCATGTGATGATAAGGACGTACTGCAGGTACTTTTTCTCACCAATTTGCTCATTTTCTCCCAAACAAAGATAAGCAAAATATCATATTTCTGAAACAGAAATAAATATAATATACAACGTTAAATGAAGGATTAAGCCCTAGTGTACTTTGAATGCAACATAAGATATCTTTTCCTTTTTTTCCGATTTGCAAAGTAAAAGAGATAAAGAAGAATGCACCTTTACAAATTTGTACAAACAGGGATTTAATTTCTGCTATAGATTGGAATGACTAATGAATATATTCATCCAGATTCCCTGCATTGAGTGTTCAAAGTTTACACCTTTTATGGTATAGAAAACTGCATAATGGCACACATCCATATAAACATGAGTATGATAGCAGCTGATTGGTGCTGCTTAAATATTATTTTTCAAACCTTTCTTTGGGTTCTATCTTTGCAGTCAAAGCTTGAGAACCATTATTTCTCCTCGGTACTGGTAAATCAGTCTCATAGCGCCTCTCCTAAGAATCAATTCTACCAATTAGCAAATGAGAAACCTGAAATCTATATCAAACCCAAGATCCAATTTATACAATGACATGGCTCACACAATCTACTAGTGACAGATTTTTTCCCTAGGAATCTTTACTTTTTCTCATACTAGCAAATAAAAATGGACTGAAAATAAAGTGATAAACCCAGAAATGTGAGTTGTAGATAGTGGAAGTGAAATTATAACCATTAATTCTAATGTCTGGTAGGATTTGTGAAGTCAAATCTCTATAATTACCAGTAAAAATGATAAAAGCATGGAAAGCTCACTCATATCCTTATTTAGCCACCTTTTACAAAGTCTTTCATAAATACTTTGAAAATATCCCAGCTAGATTTCTTCTCAAGTAGCAGGCCAGAATCCTGTCATTAGCAAACTCCAATTTGTACTTTCTTAATTTGTGTGGTTTTTGGTATTTGTATATATAAGAGAGTCCAATTATAATATTCCAATTTGCAAGAATGATGAAAATGTTTATTTCTCACCAATAGCAAAATTAGCATCCAGTTCGTAGGTTGTGCTTGCCATGCAAATTTATAAGATTGAGTTTTATGTATTCTGTTGCATGGTACTTTCCTTTTTCAATAAAATTTTATGCAATGGTTCAAAAATTCATCATTTATTTAAAGTTAGTCTCAAACTGCCATATTTTTCATGAAATATTTGTCGTGCTTCTAAACAAAACTTAAAATTAGAAGCAAAACTTACTTAAAATTATTAGAAATATTTTTTCTACTCCGCTGATCCCAAAGAGCTTTGGAAATTTAAAACTATGTTTTTCCTTTAAATTAGCTTATATAATACCAGTACATCTTCTTTGTTTTTGTATTAGAAAGAGTTGGCAGCTATCCAATTAAGTTTCTTTTACAAATATTTATTTTTTACTTATTTTTAGTTTGGTATAGGTTGGAGGTTCCAGCTGTGGGATGGATTGCAAAAGAGGCTACAGAAGCACAACTCTTAGAAGGTTGGGCCAACAAACTGAAGGAATCAACTTTTCAGCTTGTTGATGCCAGGGCTGGATTTTCAAAGGTCTTTGTTGTTAAAGGATGATCTTTATGAAGTTCTATAATTGGCCTTTCTGTGTCAAGGTGGATTATATTCAAAATATGAAGCATTTTCTAAGAAAAAAAATCTTTGATCTATATGATATTACACTGTTATTAGTTGGATAATATCTTCATTGTTGTAAGATACTATTATGGTTAGTTGTGTTGTTCAGATATCTATGTTCATATAGCATTGTGTGCAAATGGGTTCATAGTGCTTTCTTTCACAATCAATCATCTCATAGGCTATAGAAGCCAAATAAGGTAGGTTGTTTGGTTTAAATGTTTAATCAACACTTAATTTTCAAGATACCATCTTTAACTCATGGGCTTAAATATCTGGACTCTTGGTTGACTGACTCTCTATTAGCTTCAAAAAAAGAGAAGGGAAAGAATATAGACGAACGAAATATGCTCAGGCATCAAATTAAATTCTTCATAGTTCATGCACAGTCCCTTAGAGAAAAAAATTATAGAACAGGTATATATTTAAAAATCTATTACAATATACTTCATCCAAGAGGCTTGCAAATTATTGTTTCAATATATGAATGTAAATAGTATGATGCTTCGATGGATGGTTGCACCCCATTCCAAAGCTTCCATTCTGGCAGTCAGAGAGGATAGTAGGGAAGGTTGTGGAATTTTGCTTTACACCTGCCAATTGCATTTGCTTGAAAGTTTGTAAAGCCATTTCAACAAATCCATTTTGTACATATCCTGCAATAATTGACTAAAAAAAATAGACCAAAATTTTCCATAATTGACCATCCACACCTCTTCGACATACCCATTGCACATAGTTCTTGCCAGATTGCGAGATTTGAGCAGATCTGATAGACACTATTAGATTAGATCAGTAGACTAGACTCCGGTTGATTTGAAAGATGATTCAGTTGTAAAACAGTAGTTGGGTATGGCTCATTTGCTTTCTTCTTCCTCTTCTCTTAATCGTTATGTCTATCAAACACCCATTTCAACTACATTTCTGCATCCTCCACATCAGTATTACAAGGCACCATCAGTATTACTTAATCAACATTTGCATAGCCTGAGAAATAAGTATGGATTGATCAATGGTTACCCACTTGAGCTCAAGGGTGGATTTTCATGTTTGCAACCTTTGAGTTTTAATAATTATCATAAATCTACAATGTTTGTGGCTGAAAATAGATTATGGTTTCAAAACCAGTCCACTACTCTGTTCTCTGGATTGAGAGAAACTGTGGTAAATGAAGGGGAGGAGGTGTCATGGATTGATACATTGCTTCCAAGATGGCTAGGGCCATATGCCCATTTGGCTTAGCTGGACAAGCCTATTGGATCCTGGCTGCTTGTTTGGCCTTTCATGTGGTAAGTTCATTAAAAGTCTTCTTTTTAAGATTTAAAGTTTTGTAAGTATCTGCTCTATTTATTTTCTCTAAACCCATGTAAAAGCTCAACTTCATAAAATTCTTAGCCACCTAAGAACACTTAGGCCACTGCAAAATGTGTTTCTAGTGTTCACTATTTAATTAGATGCATTCTCAGGTGAGATTTTTCTGATGAAATAGTGTTCCTTTCTATTTTATATAAGCAATCTCATAACCACCTAAACTAGGGGAAAATACTTGCATCTTAGTTTACACATACATATATTCTTTTCATATAATAAAGGAGTATGCAAAACATGTTAGAGGTGTTTTCTATATATTACAAGTAATTTGTATTTAATTCAAACAAAATTGTATATATTTGGGAGTATGAAAAAAATGCCAAAGGTGTTCTGTACATATTACTGACATTTTCTATATAATTTGAACAGGTTGGAATGAACACATTTTATGTTTACTTCTTTATTTTCTGATACAGATGGTTATACACCCATAATCTTTTCATAATTTTTATTTTCTGCTGTGAGATTAAAACTTTGTTTGTTCTGGTACTGGTGGCTAGCTTTATCTCCAAAAATGTATTACATGCAACTTTGTAAAAATATACATACAAATTTATAGAAGTGCTAAACTGCATGTCACACCCCCTCTTACTTTGCAATATTTTTCTATCGGCGTAACCCTTGCACCCCCTCTGGTGCAAGTGCTAGTTTTATGTAAATTTGAGTGAATTAGAAATTTTCCTCAAAAATAAACGAACAATTTATTAATAATAATTAGAAAATCCCCCACCATTGATGGGATTGGAGGAGATGATTCCCTTCATAAAAGAGTAAAAGCTAAATAGATAATACTTCCAAAAGGGTGGCTTAAATTGAATTTTGATATCACATCTAAAGGCAATCTTGGTGAGTCAAAAGTAGGATGTATTGTAAGATATTTTAATGGAGCAATAGAGTGTACAACTTCACAAAAACTCAAACCAATAACTAACAATGAGGTTGAGGTCCATGCTCTAATTTTAAGCCTTCAATTATGCATTAAAGAGGGTCTAAGGAGAATTGTGATCAAAAGTAACTTAAATATTATTGTCAATACCATAAGGGCCAAATCTTCACAAAATTGGAAGATTGATAGACTTATTTATTTAGAATTACCTTTGTTAAGCTCTTTGGAGAATTTCACGATAGCTCATGTTTATTGAGAGGTCAATAGAGAAGCAAATTTCCTTGCTAAAAAGTTGATAGAATTGGAAGAAGAGATCAAGAAAGAGTTAACAATTTTCAAAAAAAAGTTTACATGTGGTCTCTATTTAAAAGATTTTTGGAAAGCTTCATGGGGGTTGGAAAGTAAATATGAGAAGACCTGATGAAATATTTTATTATGATAGATTTGGCTTGTGGTTTGTTGGAGCTATAATGGACCCTCCTCAAATTCATGCCAAAGGGTGATCATGGATTATGGAAAGCTCAATGAGAGTTTGTTTAATAAGTATCCATAAAAACATAACAACATTTTTGGTGTCTTTCTCATTCTTTATAGTATCTAGCTCTCAGTCATGGATACACCTATAAGGCTTGTCTCTTGTTTTAAAAGGAAAATGCCATTCTTAGGGAAGGATATGAGTTGAAATTGAAGCATGTTTGAAAACTCGTAGGTACTTTCTCCCATTTTTCATTCAATGGATGTTAGGGGACAAATTCTTGGTGATTGGTCATAGATTATAAGTAAACACAAACATATCCTCTATGTTTATGGCAGTACTACTATATTTAGGGGAGGCTAAGGAAACAATCAAGGTAATTGTCTCATCTCTCATCAAAATCCAATTCCTTGATGGCCTAGATGACACACTAGTAATGGCTCATTATGGGGTGGTGTGCCATTGCTAGAAGACTTGAAAAAGGTGATGGAAGGTAATTCCATTGTCAATTGTTTATTCATTAGCTCCAACAAAATCCAAAGTGAGGCAAGGCAAAGGAAGAAAGCAGTCAAAGGTGTGGAGTTTCTAAAGCAAGCCATGGGGAATTGTGGCAACAAAGAGTACTCTTGGCTCATTTGTTGATTTCAAAAATCTTGGAAGATGAGGTGGACCATTGATATTGGTCAAAATGTCTAGATGTTTACAAATATGAATAGATGATCTAAAAAACAATTTATAGCTTAAAATTTTTGGTATTTTTTCTTACTGTAATTTAATAAGGATTTTATTTCCTCTCTTATTTATATGGCCTGCTAAATCACACTTTGATACTTCTAAAAAAATTATATATGGTTATTATAAAGGAGCAACCTGCATGGTTGTATTTTATTGTTAAAAAAAAAAATAGAACATCCCAACAAAATTTCAAATAATAAGTTTTACTCAAAAGAGAGTATGTGCTTAAGTTAAAAACAATTAACATTTTTTTGTCAAAATGATAAAGAACTTAATTAATCAATGCTTCCCTTAGTGGGTAGCAATTGAAGAGGAATTGTTTGAGAAAAAGTGCCCTAGAAAGGATTGTGTGCCCATTATTTGTAACACATTAAAATTTAGACAAAAAACAAAACTACACATATTACACCTTAATCCCATGGACACATATATGTAGACAATATGAGTAAATGAAGAGGTTCCCAATACTCAAGTATTTTGAAGCAAGGCTAATATTGTTACAAAAATTAGATAGACCAACTTGCACTAATCTAATTAAAAGAATTTTAAAATCTATGATAAAATTGTGATTCATTGTGTACTTAAAAGAGTTTGAATGAATTTTTTGCATCAAGATTTCAAGTTGAATTAAGATAAGAGTATAAATCTATTTTTTATGTCTTACTAGATGACGGCCTCAATTATTTTCCAATAGGAAAAATTAGTTTATCAAGAAGACTAGAGACACAAATTGTCCCGATGAGCCAAGTCTCTAGCCAAAGAAAAAATATCTCTTATATGAACAAATGAATATTAATCCCATATAGATAGAAAAATACATGTCTCATATGAACAAAAGAATTATTTGAGTATCATCCTTGAATATACAAATGAAAGAACATGTAAAGCCTTTTATTTTAATTTACACTTATCAAGTTGTTAAATACTCTTTTGAATCCTTCTATTATTTCAAACCTAGCTAACCCCTCCTATGAAAAATGAAAAACCTAACTCCATATAGATTCACCAAGCCTTCCAATTTAATCAACATACTTATGGAACAGTAAGAAAAGGTATTTCTTACAAATACCTTGAAACTCACAACCCAACTTGCTACTCTAAATGTAAACCAAAAAGACTTGTGAAGCATGCCAAAAAGACCTCTAAAAACAATGGTAAGGAATTATATATGAACTAATTAATGAAAATTTTTTTTGTCAAAGATATATCATGGGGAAACATTAAAGAACTAAAAGAAGAAACCCATATGGACCCTAGAAAGGGGTCATCATCATGCATAAAAATATTTGTGATCAACTAAGAAGCACTAGAAAATAAAGAATGAAAATCTTTAAAAACATATTTTTAGAGTAGATAATAAAGAAATCCATAAAAGCACATGATAAAATAGGGAATAGTATATAGCAAGCATGACATAAATTAACGTAATGTTCAACTTTATCAAATTCAGTCCACAATACTGTATCCCACTTTTTGACCAAAGTAGGACATTGAAATCAACATTTTTCACCAAATTCACTTTATGAAACCTATAGCAACTAAACCATTAATACTTTAGAGATGATGTGAATTAGTTATTTGTGAGGATTTGTGTGTAGATTGTAAATATATATATTTTTAATTTAAAAATAAATTGTGAATTTTTTTACATAACTTTTAATAACTTATTTTTATAGTAAACAACATTTTTAAAAATTAATGCTTATGTCGTAATGCATAACTTATTTGTTGAAAGGATAAAATTATAATTTTTAAAATATAGATTTGTAACATCAAATATCTAGTGCATGGATATTTTTTCATAATTTTTTATTGCATATTTTTTTAATTAATTTTTGAAGACAAAGTAACTATAATTTGGACAAAGGCATATGTCGAAATGCATTACTTGCTTGTATATATTGAATCTTTCTTCTTCTTTTTTAAATAAGGATATCAATACCTAATGCACGCATACTTTTTAGATTTTTTTATTTTTTTTTCTATTTTTCCACGTGTGTGAAACAAATACCTTAACGTTTGATGAAGAACCTGCATTCACAAGAAATAAAATATACATATAATAATAAAATTAAAAATATTCAAAATTGTACTTTTTGGAAACTTATAATAAGAGCTATATACTTACAAACATAATTTTTAAATGACTTTATTTGATCCCTAAAAAGTAAAGAAAAGGTGATTTTTTGTCAACATTTTGATAGGCGCAAAGAAGACTACATTATGGGTATAATTTAAGACTAGAGGGGTTTTATGTAAAGGGGTTTGATCTAAGGGGATCTTATCTGACCCTATTCAATTAAAACCCTTTGGATGGAACCCCTCAAAATGTAAATCATTAATTTTTTGGGACCCATTATTGTGGGATGACCCATCAACTATTATATTATTCAATGGATGTATCAAAGTACCATCATCATATATACTCATAATATGAAGATACTATTAGAAGTTTGAGGATATTGTCATTGATGATGTCATATGGAAACATGAGCATGGAATGTACATAATGACGTGATACAGTGTTGTCATTAACGTCAACATTGTTGTGGATCACTTTGATTAATCCTGATAGGTTTTGAGAAGTTAAGGAAGACATTTATGCAAGTTGAGTTGGTCCGAAAAGATTATTTGTCTGGAAATTTGACTTAAGTGTCAAATCTACCAGTTCAGTGTTACAGTTTGTTGGTTTTTGGGTCTACACCACTCCGCAAATGAATATATCACTCTACAATTCTAACATTAATTTGGTGGATGTTAGATGCAGCTAAATCCAAGATTTCATCTTGATTGGACATACAGGTTGAGAGATAAGAGTAACAGAGTTCGGTCTGGCATATTACAGTCATTTTCTATATAGTGTGTTTGTGTGGGGATTTTATACTTCTTCGCAAATGAGTTTTTGGATTTGCGGTGTTGAAGTTAAGTTGCTAGTGTCAGTTAAGCTTGAATTTCAAATTATATCAAGTTTTGAGGTCCACATGTCAAGATGTGGATGTACGTATGAAGGTTCTTGTATTTAGGTCTTATTTAGAGCCAACCTAACACGTTTGATGTTGTGTGAAGGATGAATAAGTATTTCTATCTTATGTGGGATCCATTATAGGTCTATGTCAACTTATAAGGTATTTTGAATTTTGAGAATTGTGGTGTGTAGTATGGACGATAAGTTTTTGAGCCGAAAAGTTGTATTTTTGGTATTACATCTAATTAGGCCAACCTAATTGATGTTACACTTGATGTGGATATATATGCTAGATTTTTTTTGGTGTTTTGGTGTAATGAATGTGACATATATTATGTGATGTGAATTTGAGCAAAGCACTACGAAGTTGAAGATCTAAGTTGTGCAAATGAAGAGCACTGCAGATAGTTGAATCATAATCAGTATGAAGATTGTTATTGTGCTTCATTGGAATTGTATTCTTGCATATTGTAGATGCATTTGTCACAGTTCAAAATAGGTTGTGAGCCACTATCTTTCTTCTATATTTTTTCTATGGACAATGAGTCCACCTACAGTGAGCATTTCTGTAATATAGTATAATCGGTTATAATATATTGTGAGCTAACTCTCATTGTGGTTTTTCCCATTTTGGATTTTCCACGTAAAAATCTCGATGTCCATGTGTTATGTGATATTGTGGATGTTTCATGCTTTCTTTCCTTACTGCAATTGAATATGCATTAGTGATTGGATGTTTAATGTTTGGATGGTTTAAGAGAATATTGATTCACCCCCCTCTCAGTGTTCTGGGTGTTCAACAATTGGTATCAAAGTTTGAATCCTTGGAAGGAGCTTAACCGCTTTGGGAATATCCTGGAGATTGAACACTTGGCTGATAGAAGGTTTACTATTCCTCTGGAAGAGATCCTTGTTGTTGGATTTATAGAAGATTGCATGCTTGACAAAGATGGAGAACTCAAAGTCACTCTTGAAGATCTTGACAAGATTAAAGGTGAAAATAGAGATCTGAAAAAAAATGTTAAAGAAGCAAATGAATGAATCAGAAAATTGAGAGAGAAAAACAAGAAATTCAGAGAAAGGCATAAGGAATTTAGTGAACAATTAAAACAAGCAAATGAAAACATCACCGTACTAAAAGTGCAAGTTGAAGAAAAGAAAAGAGTTAAGGAATGTTTGAATGCAATGGTGAAAAGAAAATCTGATGAGTGCATAAGGCTTGACCAAGAAGTGGTAAATTTGATATTAGATCTGGAGAAAGCAAGAAGTCATGAAGATAAATTCAAGATGAGTTCTACAATGCTTGATGAGTTGATTGCAGGTCAGAAAGCATCCAAAAATAAAGATGGTTTAGGATTTGAAAAAGGTGAAAGCTCAAAAGCAAATCAAACACCTAATGCAGAAAAGAAGATTAATGAAACAAAGAAGAATGAAGACAAGAAGAACAATGGCAAGATCCAAAATTAAAGAAATGAAGCTAGGTCTCTGATCGGACAACCAAATGCTCAAAGGTACCCATCTTTTAATGGTCTTTCCTATTCTTGTGTAATAAATTTGGACATAAAGCAATGGAATGTAGAAGTAGAATGTTTCATCCTTTACTGGTCAATGCTTTACATGCAAAAGATTTGGACATAGAGCAAGTGAATGCAAAAGTCAAGTGATGAATGCATATTAAAGTGGTAGAATGATTCAACCTTTCAATGGTTATTGTTATACATGCTATGGATTTGGACACAAAGCTAATCAATGCAGATCTAGGATAAATCGAAGGAATATTGTTCAAAAAAATGTTGTATGTCACAATTGCAATAGACTTGGACATATTGCTAAGTTTTGCAGAAGCAGAAACACAAGGATAATTCGGTAAAGAGGAATGAACCAATTAAAAAGGTTGATCTGGTTGAAGTAAAGAAGGAAATGGAAAAAATTTGGAGAAAGAAGGAAGAGATGGATAACAAGGGAGAATCTATACCATCCTCCAGTGCAAATGTTTCCTCTAAAAACTAAGCCAAGAGCTATGGCTTAGGAGGAGCTTTAATGAATATATTTTTCCCCCGCCAGAAAAGAGGTGATGAGGCTATAGCATGAAGATATGATATGAAGATCAACATTCTTGATTTATCGGTGAAGATTGCGGAAGAAAATATGTCAATATGGAAGTTTGTGAAACATCTTAAGCTGATAGTGCATACAATTTTACGGTTGCCAGTTTTATGAATTAAAGTATTTATTACAAAATTTTGGTAGATCAAATGGTTATAAGCAAATTTGCTAAGGCGAATTCATTTCACCAAAGGAATTCAAAGAGTAGAGCAACGAAAAGAGAAATTGAAGAGTTCAAGGAAAATTGAGATTCAAAAGCATTGAAACCCTAGTTCGACAAACGAGTTAAAAGTATTTTACAAATCTTGCATGCCCTAGCTTTCAGAAATTTGTGTTTGAAGTTAATTTGAATCTACATTGTGATGGATACACCTAAGGTTATAAAGGTTATGGAGAAACCCCAACCTAAATTCAAGAGATGCCCTACGAAAGCCATAGAAGATGACCCACTAGGTGCTTTCTCGCACATTCCATATGGGGTCTTACCAGCTGAGGATATTAGGGCATACATTCATGGAAATATGGAAGTGAATTCTTTTGGTAAGATAAGGGATGTATAGGAAAATGAATTAACTGATGAATACTTCACCCTAAATCCAAAATATGAAAACCTAGCCAAAAAGAAACTAGATGTATGGCAATGGTTCCCTAATTTCTTCTATGATATCAAGTGAATTAGAATGGCTCTGACCATAATTCATGATCAATTTGTCTAGACTGATATTCCTCACATGATTACAAAGGAGGTGATAAGAGAGATCACCGTTTTATGCTTCACCAAACCCGTCTTGGTTCTAAAGTCAGTTAAGAACAAAGAGGTAATGGAGAAAACAGGTACTACATTTGACCAGAGAGCTCTTGTTAATCTTATCAAAAATCCTACTATTAAGTATGCTACCATGGTCATTGGTTACAATATTTATTTCACAAATAGAGACAACTTTGTTTTTGCCACCGCAATCCATGTAGGACATGCTATGGTAGAGAGTGGTGCAGACTATGACCTCTGTGAGTTGCTTAGGAAACAATTGATGGAGAATCTAAAGGAGATTAAAAAGAAGAAATATGTGTTTAAGTATGGCACTTTGGTTATGTGCTTAATTTTCTACTTTTTGAAGGAGGTTCCTATAATTGGAAAGGTTAACTAGATAAATGGAAGACCAGATGCACATCAAATTGCAGATTACATGAGGAGCCTTGGAGATGCACTTTGGTTATGTGCTTAATTTTCTACTTTTTGAAGGAGGTTCCTATAATTGGAAAGGTTAACTAGATAAATGGAAGACCAGATGCACATCAAATTGCAGATTACATGAGGAGCCTTGGAGATGCACTTTGGTTATGTGCTTAATTTTCTACTTTTTGAAGGAGGTTCCTATAATTGGAAAGGTTAACTAGATAAATGGAAGACCAGATGCACATCAAATTGCAGATTACATGAGGAGCCTTGGAGATGCAAATGCACAAGATGATTCCCTTACTGCTTTCTTTGCAGTATTTCAGAAAAGGATGCATGAAAGAGAGAGGATTCCTAGGTCAATAGTGGAAAATTACAGAAGTGATATCACATTCTCAATTTCCATAGATCATTGCATTATGGAGGTAGTGGAACCAAGATCAGTTTGGGTTCCTAAATTGGGTTATGAGGTAACAGAGGTTGATCTTAATGGCTATGCAGACATTCTATTGAAGAGTTTGAAGGGTGAGACAAAGCCTAGGTATGGACTTATGAGGAAAAATCCATGGAAGTACACATGAAACAAAAAGAGCCACAAATCAGGAAGAATGTTGATGTCATGGTTCACATATATGCACAAGAATGTGGCATTTCAAAAAAGAAAGTACAGTATGCTAGAGAGGGTGCCAGAGCATATATGAGTGTTGGAGAAACATCTGAGAGTTTAAGAAGATCGGGTAGAACAACTACCACTCCACCAGCTATCCAGAAGTCCTTTGGGACTTTTACCTGTTGCTGGAGAGATAAGGAAAACAACCACCAGTCCTCTGGTAAGGGAGAAATCCCCTCCGGTTGTGCATGCCACAAGGGCAGAGAAGAAGAGGACCACTACTACTACACCACCTATTGCCCCAACTAAGAGGATGATGAAACAAAAGGCTACAAGAGAAAAGGATATTGGGATAAATATTGTTGATGTAGAAGTATTGGAAGAAGATGTACCCCCACCAGTCAGAAGAAGTGATGCTTCACAAGGTGAAGATAGCACCAAAAGGAGAAGGGTTGACATGATAGATACTGAGAGTGAAGAGGAAATTGAAAAAGAGAAAGAAGCATTCAAAATTCATATAAGGGAGAAGAAGGAAGCCAAGAAAGCTTCATTAGTGAAGAAAAAGACTGTAGAAGTAAAGAAGACTCTAGGAAAAAGCAAGGAAAAGAAACAATCTGAATTGGTAAGGCCTCACTCCCCAATGAAACTTGAGGCACTATTCAATAGCATTATACATAATGAAATGTTAGTAGAGACAGTTGCTTTGTATAAAGATTCAGATGAGGTGGATAAGGCCACCATCATTGAGGCCATAATCAAACATATAGTTGTGCTTGAAGTTGAGATGTGGAATATCAAGAAGGATATTCTTGATGATGAGTTATGGAATATTTTTTTAAAAAGGAGACAAGAGGCAATGCAAGAGAATGAAAGGTTGAAAGATTGTTAGAGTTATCATACATTAGCTAATAGTTAATAATCTTTAATTGATTATTAGTCTAATTTATTCTTGTGCACTTAAGCTAAACTTAGGAGTGTTTTATGCTTTATTAAGCTTAGCTAATATTAGATCATTATGT